>VCHN02000863.1:0-28496 GCA_007115665.2 Sequoiadendron giganteum
GATAAGAAACACAGAAAAGAAAATCAATCACCAATCTGCATACAAATGTGACACCAGAAATAGATCGAAAATGCTGTATAAAAGCTCTCAAAGGCTCTGAAAATACATCCTCCAAAATCTGATACAAGACTTGGAACAAAATAGCACAATGCTCTCCAGAAAGTACAAAGTCTCCTCTACTCCAAAATTTTGCATCCCCTCAAAAGGAAAAGAGGAAGAGAATAAGTAAGCTCAATCTCCCACCAAAACCCAAGAAAAGAGGAACTGAATTTTGAATAAGGGGGTCGGATTTAGTAAAAGGACCTCAAACCTATCAACAACCCATTCAAAATCAAGAAAAGGTCTCCAAGACTCGGATAGGAACAGAAATCCTCAAAAAGAGGACTCAAAAGACTCCAAAAAGGTGTCCCATCTATATGAAACTCCTCCCCTCATGAATACATATGATGATAACTCAAACCAATTCCAAGATGTCTCTAAAAAGACTCAAAGAAGCTCCCAAAAACTCTCCCCTAATCCAGCAACTCATAACCTCTATGACAAAGTCTTTCCACTTGGCACAAACAGTTTGCCACATCTCCATATTTGATGCTCGACCATTTGACTAAGTCTTTGAAAGAAAATACATTAAATGGCCTCAACTTGCATTAATAACATTTATTTTAAAAAGTGATTTATAATTATCACTTTTTAAAAATAAAGTTTTTACAATTTGAAAAATGCAAGAAGGAAAACACCCAGCAAGGTCAAATTTATCAAAAAGCACTAATTTTGCATTTAAATAATAACATTTATTAAAAAATGATTAATAAATCATTTCTTATAAAGATTTACAATTTTGACTTAAAAATGCAAAATTAAAGTAAGACTCTAAGTTTATATTTGAAGATTATTCAAAAATAAAACAAAAGCTTAGAGTGACGGCTTTAATAGGATGAATAAAGCTTCAAAATAAAAGCAAGGCAAAGTTTCATCGAACTTTTAGGGTTTTAAAAAACCTAAAAGAAACACAAAGCTTTATCATGTTAATTTTTTTTTAAACTGAAGCTTCTCCAGGAAGAGAGTGCCGCCATCATGCCCAAACCCTAGCCGACCTCTGTGAAGGAAACCTGCGCCTCTGTTTGCCATCTTCTATATTCAGTTCTCACCTTGGCCGCCACTAATGAACTCTCTTGGGCGAGCATTTGAGTTGGAAAGCTCTATGGAAAGCTCTATCATCAACCTGGACGTCATTATGAAGTCTTTGCTGAAGAGGAAGAGTGCCGCCATGAGGAAGAAACCCTAGGTCGAAAAATTAAAGTTGTAAATCTTTTCCTACTGGAGATGCCATTCTCTGCAGACTTTTTGAAGCTTGAGAAAAGGTAAGTCTGGTTTTTTTTGTGAATCTGGAGATTTTTTCCTTTGATTTTTTTGTAAGCTTTAGAGGCTTTCTTGGGCGCGGCCATAGATAAATTCTGATATTCCTTGCTCCATCTCGATTTAATTTTTTTATATTTTCATTGGAAGCTTTATAGTCGTGACTATAGCATATTTAAAGTGTTTATCAGAATTACAAATGTTCTTCACTTTTTGTGCGTATTTCCTTTAGAAGGAATGAGATGGCCGCCATGGATGAAACTCTTGGGCGAGCTGCATAAGGAGTCTTTTGTATTTTACAAAAAAAACTCCAGCTTGCATTTTTACTATATCTCTGCAAAATAGAAGATACATGACTAAAAATGAATTGAAAAATGAACATTCATTGTGCATAATCACATAATCTGGGCGTGGCCTAAAAACCCTGTTGCTTTTTGACATTTTCTAGGTTGGCCACCATTACATGCCGTTTTGAGCTTCATTTCCAGTACCACACTTGAAGATTTTCTGAGAAAATAAGTTTGATTTTGCTGTAGCTCCATTGAAATGACAAAAAACTTATCCATATCTTGACACTTGAGTGAATATTTTTGTGTGGGTTCATTTCTGAATCTATTGAAAGCATGATAAAAAGATTCTTCATTTGCTATTTCTTGATCTTGGCATTCTTGCAAATAATGCATTTCTGAAAATGAATTAAATATGCAGCACTAGCACTATTCACACTTGCATTCATATGTCATGAATTTTGCAAAAAATCTGCAAAACACAATATAGATTTTCATGTTGTTCATATTGCCTATCTTTTGATGAGCTGGGCTCAACCCTTGTGGGAGCCACATTTTACCCCACTCATTCTGAAACTGATGAATAACAACAACATTGCGTTTCATGTTTCTGCACATGACGCAAATAGTTAGCAATAAAATTGTCTCCTGAAGCAACGCCTATGATCCTCTTTCTGGTTTTGATGTTTATTTTCCTGTTCAAATAAGGATCATGATTGATGCATAGGCATATTTTAGGAGTTTTATTTTCAGGACAAGGAGACATCTGGAGATTAGGAGACACCGGGGGTGCAGACTCATACCAGCAGAAACAGACCTACGCCAGCCATATACCCCCAGGCAATGGTTGGTTCCTTTCTATCCTATGTTCTATGCATCAGTTTGTAATCTTACATGTTTTTCTTATTTGCATAGGAAAGTGAAGATCACTCTCATGGTCTTTGTGTGAGAGACTTTTTCTTTTTGTTAGTTCATTTGTTTAACCAGTTGTCAATAAATGTTGTACATATCAATGATGATTTATACAACGAATATTTTATTCTTTCACTTCTGTTCAGAATGAAACAAGACTTGCAAAAAGTACAAGCTGAGTACAAAATACAAGAAATGTGCAAATCGTAAGAACTTTTGTGCAATGTTACTGTTTAGGACTAAATTTCAGCATGCGTAGAAATTTTAGTAACAATTTCCACACTCTTTACAGCAGTTTTTGGCCATTTTCCAACACAAATCAGAAGTTTCCAAATTCCATTTGAATGGGGCAGCTAGGGCCTCATTTGAAATGGAATTCCAAGAGCATGTTATTGAGCCAACATCTAGGTTAGTGAATGAATATCCATATCAAAGACAACTTGCCCAGTCATATAAATATTGCTGAAATGTCTATTGGTGAATGTATCTATATGTCAAAGACACCTTGCTTGGTCATGTAAATATTCTTGATTTGCATCTAGGCAAGAGGATTTAGCAAGGAAGTAAATTTGCTAAGAGATAGAGAGACAGTGATTCGGTAAAAGTAGCTTCCTTTGCAGTTG
This sequence comes from Sequoiadendron giganteum, assembly GCA_007115665.2. NCBI lineage: Eukaryota > Viridiplantae > Streptophyta > Pinopsida > Cupressales > Cupressaceae > Sequoiadendron > Sequoiadendron giganteum. Next base: position 3,179 of record VCHN02000863.1, read on the forward strand.
CAATTCAATGTCAAGAATTGATAGTAGCACATGTGTATCGTTATGACCTAAGTTACTAGGTCCTCCTATTTATTCCCCTGTACCCGGCAAAATTCGTTGTGGGTTCTCCCAAGGTCCTTCCCAGACCTGGGGTGCCTGGGAAGGACCCTGGGAGATCCCAAGAAGAACCCAACTGAACCCAGGGGGAAGACCTGTTGTGACCTATTTCACACATCACCCCATTGCAAATGGGGACCCCCAAGTTTTGGTTTCGTCCTTTGTGTTGCCAGTTTAGAGTTCAGAATTTGGATAAGTTTTTGAGAGTCCGTCCGGCCAAGTTAAGAGTTTGAACCCGTTTGAGTGCCTAGACGTCATGGAAGGGCTTAGAAGGTCCGGAAGACGAGGATCACCTGTGCTTTTGGTCATTTCTGACACTTCCTATTTTTTAGGGATTCTGTTTTTTTGCTTTTTTATTTTTTTATTTTTGGCATTTTTAGTCCATTCTGGGGTTCCTATTTTTTAGGGATGTTTTTTGCTTTTTCTATTTTTAGAAAGTTTCTATTTTTGGAAAGTTTCTATTTTTGGATCCCACTGAGCATGAAGTCAATACGCCTCCAGAGGTCATCATGAAAATCAAGGTGAATGGTGAAAAGTTTGCAAAAATGGCTTAAGTCTGGCGAAATGCGCCCATGGGAAGGAATGGCAGGCCAAGCATGAAGTTCGCCCTTGCCCTTGGCATGCCAAAGACAGGCAATGGCAAGCCATGGCTGAAGTCCGCCATGGCACAAGAGGCCTCCAAGTCTGCCCATGGCTTGAGGAAGCATGAAGTCCGCCCTGGAAGAAAGTGGCAAGATAAAGGGTAAAGTCCGCCCTAGGAAGGAAGGATGGACGGCGAGAGAAGAAGCCAAGTTCGCCCCTGGCAAAGCAAGGTCAAAATCCACCCCAAAAGTCAATGGAAGCAAGCCTCCAAAGTCCGCCCAAGCCAAGTGAGTGGCAAGACAAGGGGTGAAGTCCGCCCAAGATAGAAGAAGAGGTAAAGTACACCATGGCAAGGAGACTCTCCAAGTCCGCCCTTGGACAAGGCAAGACCAAAGTGCACCCATGGCAAGGAAGAAGTCCAAGTCCGCCATAGACAAGGCAAGGATAAAATATGCCATTGACAAAGAAGTGTGAAGAAATTCACCCAACCTAAGAAAACAAAAAATTTCTAAGGCATGAAAAATGGAGAAACGCCTAGAGAGAGAAGAGGTTAAGCGAGCGCGAAAATCACTCCTCAGCGTAACGGAATAAAATCCTAGAGTACAGAACAAGGAATGTCTGGCAAGGCAAGTGTGAAGTCTGCCCCTCTCAGCTTGAATAAATTCCTAAGGCACGAATGAAAATGGCAAAATGGCAAAGAAATCTCCAAGTCCACCCAACCCAGAAGGAGAGAGAAAATGAAGTTTTTGGCTAAGTATGAACGTCTAGAGGAGCCAGAAGTCCGCCCGAAGAGTTAAAAATTGGCAGACGAATTATTGAGCACATTTTGGCTAGGAAGACAATTGGAAAATAAAATATTTGGCCACGGACAAACAAATTTGGCCATGTATCAAGTTTAAACAGGTTGGAATTTTAATATTTAATATTTTTAATTATTTCCCAACACTTAGGGAATTTTAATTAAAAATTCAAAATCTGGAGATTACTCGGAAAATTAAATCATTTCGCCTTAGGTAAAATTAAATTTGCCATGATTCGAAGATTAAACATGTTGGGAAATTAATTTTAATTATTAATTTAATATCTTTCGATATTTTTCCAACACTTAGCCAAATTTTAAAAGAAATCTGAAGATCTCAAACGGAGGTGGCGCCATGGGAAAATTAGAAACTTGCCTCAAGGACTGCAAGAGAAATTAGAAACTTGCTAATCGGAGAAGAGAAAACGTTTCTAAAATTGAAAGAAACTCAAGAAAAAGAAAGCAATTCCTTTAGAAAATCGCACTTCTCAGCCATAAAATGAGTTTCAGCAACTCATTTTTCACAATTTCGATTGAGAAGAAGTTATCTCTCTCGAATCTGCAAGGAATAATTTTTGAAGGAAAGGATAGTGAGAATAGCGTTGCTTCGTGAGTAGAGGAAGTAATTTCGTGTCGGAATATGTGATTTTTGGAAAGAAATAAAGTACTTCTTTGCTGAAAATCGCACTTCTCAGCAGATTGGCGCATTTTCTCTGTCAAATTTTTAGAAATTTTAATTCGTTTGCAGCCAAAGGACAATCTCGAAGGTTTGGAAATTCATTGGCAACACTTTCCTACTCTTTTCTAACTTCTACTTTCATTCTAGCACGAGATTTATTCAATGCTTGGTGAATTTATTTACTTTCAGCTTGCTTTTTCAGAAAAAATTTACTCTAAACAAGCTGAAAGTGCGATTTTATCAAGTAAACGCCCCAAAATAACTAGAGTTTTTAAAGGTCTTGTATTAATGTTAAGTATTTTATACTTGCAGGTGGATGACCAACCAAAGAGAGTCGTCCAGAAAAGCGCTTAGGAAGTCCACCAACAAAGGGTCGCAACCGGAGTCCAAGATAGTCAAAATGGAAAAATATTACGGACACCAACCTTGGGCATATCAACCTCAAAGAATTCAAGCAAAGGATGTACGGGCACGACAGATTCCTGCCGACATGTATCGCCCGAAGAATGATGAGAAACAGGATTGTTCAAGCTGTCGGATTCCTACTTGCGATTAAGTGTGTTGAGTTGATGGTAGAATGCGCCCTCCACTATGACGCTGAAGAAAGGAGGATTGTTGCACCCGATGGGAGAATACTGGCTCATCTAGGGGAGTTGGCCATACAGGAGGCTTTTGGCATTCCCACATATCCCAAGACCGTCTACAAAACCAAGGAGGACGCAAAGAGACTGTATGATGAAAAGTTGGACCTCTGTGCCGCCAACATCAATAAGTCATGGCTGGACAAACCGAGATCGTCAGCCAAAAAGATGCCAAAGAACCTGTTGCGCACAAACTTCAAGGAAGATTATGAGGATATTAATGTCCTATTGAATAGGATAGTGGGCAACCCTTTGAGAGCAGCCTTCGAGACCTGGATGTATTATTTTATTGAGGATATCACAGAAGGGGTTAAAATGTTCAACTGGTCGTGCATGATAAGCAACAACCTCCATGAGTAGTTGGTTAACCTGGAGAAGACCAAGACTTTCTATATGAGTTCCTATGTCATCTACATGTTGGCAAGGACGTACAAGTATGCAGGCTTGATCTGCAAAGGCACAGTTGGCAACGGCGAAAATGAGCTGAAGTCTTACGACTACTACCCACAGCTGCAGTTGAGTGAGAAGTCCCACTTCAAGCGGGCACAAGATGCCTTCCTCATGTACATAACGAGGATACTTCAGGGAGGGACACACCAACGGCTCACTCATGAGGCCAAAAGTCTGATAGGCAAATACAGATCTTGGTTCATCCAATATCTGAGGTATACATATATCAAAATCCAAGGATTCACTGGGAATCCGTACCGATTGCCTATCTTTCCTACAAACAAAATGATCCTGCTCGAAGTACTGCGACAGTTGGAGGAATATCAAAACTTCCTGAGGACGAAGCAGAAGGCAGCAATCACCTTTCCCTTCTTTATAGGGAACATGCTAGAGACCTGCTCGTCGGCACAGGCAGCTGAGAGCGCCAGGCTTGAAATACAGCATTACCCCTTTGCCACTTATCCGTCTAGGGACCACTTCGACCCACATCATCACATTAAGACTGTGGATGGAAGAAGATATAAGCATAGGGTCGAATTAGAAGACTTTTGGGCAGACGCTGCAAATGAGTTCGAGGTTAGACGAAGAATGTGGTCTAGGCTGCTTGTTAGCTTGATCAAGACAACCGAGCTTTGTTAAGTGCCTGATCAGTTGGAGGACGGAAAGCAAGTGCAGCCGTACCTTGACAAGAGCTTGCCATTGCCTGCGGTCAGATGGTCAAAACCTGAACATGTCGACTTGAACACGCTGATGAGATTGGTCGTCAAGTACACGCAATGGTGGGTTGACCAGCAAATTCAGGAACTAAGGCGGATGAAGGTGACTGGTGCAGGAGCACCTTAAGGTCTTTTGAAAGATCTTAGCAAATTTTGGCTTGTAGGTGATTCTAGCCAACCACCATGGTAATAAGGACTAATTGATATAGAACCACCCACCATGGTAATAAGGACTATTTGATAAAGTCTCAAGGCTGATTTGATGTGTGTGTGTGTTGTGGCAAGTTTGTTTGGAGTCTTGAGTTTTGTGTGTATTCTTAGGACATCCTGTAGAGTTGTCTTGAGTCTCTTGACAACCTTTCCTAAACTCTAGGAAGCAATTATGTTGTTCTAAGCCCGACCTAAGGGTCCCAACATGTGGGAATAGGATATATAAGCTAAGACAAAACCCTAACCTGACAGTTGGAACAGTTGGATGAGTTGGAAGAGTTGGAAGTATGGATTGTATCTTGAAAGAACAAGTTTCTTGACTGTGCTTTTGAAACAGAGCCTTAATCCAGTCAATTAATGGATTGAAAGGACTGAACTAATGCATTGAATCCTTAATTTGTGTCATGTGACTACTTTGTGTGGCATTGGTTTAATAGTTTGGTACGACTGGTTAATAGTTTTGTAAGTTCTTGTGTTCTATTGTTTCATTGCCCGATTCAGGGCCAGTTTTGTAAATGATGCTCCCCACTTGAATTCTCGTGGCTGAACTTCCATGGCCTCTTGGAATCAAGTAGGGGACCCTGTATATAGTGTAAATATGGTCTGTGGAGTCTTTGTTTGCAGGAGAGCTAGTAAAACCATCAAGCTCTAGGCAAGTGCAGGGGCATTTTGGCTAGGTGCTTGAACAGAACAGCAGCAAGAGGGCTTGCTTAACGGATTGGTTTGTGCCAATCAATGGTGTAGAGGTGTAGGGGTATGTGTCTTGGACATGTGTATGCAAGGAGAAGTGCAGAGGAGGCCATTAGAGCACTCAATTAAGTTCTAGAAACCAGACTGTGTCACATACCCTAGAAACCCCTGAAAATAGGGGTTTGGTGACAAACCTATGTACGGACACCAAGGAGGTCTAAAACCTAGGAAATCTTGGAGCCTAGGAGGTCTATAGAGAGAATCCATAAAGAGTTTGGGGGTTTTTTAAGGTAGTCTTGGAGTTATTTCAAGAACACTAGTTTTAGGAGGCCTAATTGACCAAAAAGGCTACAAGGCCTAAAAACAAGGTTTTCTTGAATCCGATGGATAAATGAGGAAGGAATCCAACAAGATGGATCAAAGTGGAGTAAGATCACCCAAGGAATACTTGGAAGACCTATTCCTAGTCCCAAGAATGGCTTGGGGAACGTTGTGGCAAAGTTGAGCCCAAAGGTGCTTAGTAGGGGTGTGAGAGTGAAGGTGAGTGTTTGAAATTGGTGGAGAGTTCTATAAGGGAATAGGGGTCTTAGGAGTGACCTCTGAGTAGGGTGGAGAAGAATACCCTAGTAAGACCAAAGAGTAGGTCTTAGAAAGAGAAAATGTGCTCTTGAGAGATAGTACTCCCCACTAGTGATGCTGACTTATGATATGCTGAGCGAGATGGAATCATATTCTTCCAATGCAAAGGCGTCTCAGGGTGTAGACATGATAGAGGCCACTACTTCCAGGAAGAGGAAGGAGATAGTTGTAGGCAAGGAGCCGGCTCAGAAGCAGACAAGGGTAGAGTCTTCATGCTCTGCCACATCTAGAAACGCCGAGGAGATCCTGGCTATCGTTGACGCTTCGTTGGCCGACATTAGGGATCCTTCTCCGATTCCGAAAGACAATATGGAGCCTCAGTCAGATGATGATGAACCGCCATCTCGCACGGGCATAGAAATACTGGGGTCTGATGATGATATAGGCGCCCAAAATGATGACTTTCAGGAGGGGATGATTTCAGCCCTTCGAGGAATTTTGGACGCTCCCAACGAAGAAGGTATGCTGGAAGAAGATGGCGTGGAACAGCACACAATCCCGAACTGGCTGAAGGAAAGGATGAAGATACAGGTGCCAGTGGAAGAGCCGGAAGAGGATGATACTGCGGACTTCTTGGCCAGACTTACACAAACTTCAGTCGGGAAGCTAGCCAAGAAGTTCTCAACCATACAGAGGGATGAGGATGGCAACCGAACTGTGCAGATTGCGGTACCAACAATGGACAAGCCACAAGAAGACATAGCCCCACATGACTACACTGTCACCACCATCGACTTGAGTCCAACCACGAAGGGCCAGGAAATTGAAGACTTGGACAATTCAGTGTCCACTATCAGTCGAGGTTGGTGAAGGAGGTAGCAAAGAGGAAAGAGTGCCAGCTGGAGATTGAGCGCTTGAAAGAGTACATCCAGCATCTGATCAAGCCACTTGATCAAGATGACACGCCAGCTCCCCTTCTCCCAAACTCTTCACAAGAGGCAGCAAAGGATATGGAAGAAGACACGATCACGGCTAGGGAGGCTAAAGAGTGGATAGCGGTCAAGAGCACAGAAGCCAATACGTTCATGGAGAAATTGACCTTGGTTTATGGTCAGGCCGCTTCTCTACTCTCTAGACTGGTATCCTTGGCAGAAATGTGGGATGGCCTTTTGGATGTACAGGAAAGGATAATTCCTTGCCTTAGGATTCTGAAAGGGATTCCAAAGCAAGGGTTGATAGATGGAGGCGTCATTGCAGCAGGAGCAGCTTACGATTTCCACACCTGGTATTGGGCTTTGACAGCACGAGGGGAGGTCCTGGAAAGAGTAAAGGCTGATGGGCTTAAGGTAGGAGAGCAGATTAGAGAAGTCCAGACCAAGATCCTCAATGTGGTGGCCGACATCCTGGACAAAGAGGTCATTCGGGAGAACAACTTGCAGTTGGAGGCTTTGGAGAAGAGGGTGTGAGAAGAATTCTTTCTATCACTGGGCCTATCCTGAAATAGAACTGGGCTAAAATGGCGAACTTCCTAGACATTCGGGAATCTTTTGTGAAGACTGAGCCAGAATGGGCGGACGTCTTTGTCAAATGCACTGAGAGTATGGACGGATTGGAATGCTTCCGCAGGTCACCATGGAGGAAGTTGCCTTAATCGTGTCTAGATTCATTGAACACACGGCAACACGAGAGGATAGGGATGGAATTCCTTGAAAATAGCTCCAGGTGCCAACTCACCTTGTCAACTCTCAGTTCACTCATGTTATTTGGGAAACCCTAATTAGGGTTTATTTATTTCAGTCTTAGTCATTGGCTCATTTTAATCTGAGCCATTTATTCATTTTTTGGAACTCTATATAAACTTGCATACTCTCATTTTCAATTTGTCAAGTGAGTAGTATGAGATTGTTGCGATAAGACTATTTCCATTTATAAAAGCTCTAATACATGATTTGTTTAGAACCACTTTTGTTTTCAAATAGTGTGCAAGGTCTACAACTTCTCCTTCAACATTTAGAGTAGAGTTAAACTAGTATTTCATTTTCTTTCACAATGAGGGAATTAATCCTTCAACGATTCTATGCTTCTTCAACCCGTTTGCCGACTAACTCTCCAATTTTACCAACAACTCCTTGAGCCTACAATTGTAAGGTCGTACATTCTCATGTTTTCCCTATTTAGTATATTGTATATTTCGGCTACAATGTCGTTATCATCTTTCAGAAGCCTGAATTCTTCTTGAAATGCTCTCTTTAGTGCTCCCCATGTGGCTTTTTGTGTCACTTCTAGTTCTGTGTACCAATCTATTGCTATGCCTCTGAGAGTCGCTAGAAACGCTCTCAACAAATAATCTGTCTTCTTGCCCATTTGCTATCCATATAGTTTCACATGTCTTACAATGTCGTACTAGATCCTTTGACCCATTACCCATGAATTTTGATAGCTTTTGCCTCTCGACACTTGGCCTGGCTAGCGGAGTTACCATCTTCCTTCCCCGATGTCCTTGTACGTTAGACCTTATTGGATTATTTCTCTCGACACATTTTGGTGCCTCTCTTGCACTCACAGCTATGTTTGAGTCTTTCACTCATCCACTTTCAACGTTTGGGTATCTTGGGGTCGTTTTTGTACTCCCATCTGGGGGTCTTTGGTTCGGATCCTCCAATTCTCGATTCTTCTTCTGATATGGATAACTCCCAAATACGACGTATACTATTTTCAAGTTCCTTGTTTAATTCATTTTCAGCATCTTTATGTTTTTCTTCATCTACTACAAACAGTTGCTCGAAAGTGACTTGGTTTGCTTCTTGGACAAGGTTCTAGTTTAGCTCAGCAAGGTCTTGATTTATTTCAACAAGGTCTTGTTGACGTGCTTTTTATGACAGCGCCAGCACAGAATAAAGTTGCCCAACGGTCACTCTATTCTCTCTTGATCAAAGTGTCCCACATGCTAAGATTGCTTGAAAGTTCATGTGTTCGACTCCGAGGTTCCTTTTATCGCAAATAGACTCAGTTGGTTGATGTGTTTTGCTGGTTATTTCAAGGGGACTTACGTAGTTGTTCAACTCCGTGAAGCAATTAGGACATGAATGATTTGGCGATATTGTTCTGGTATCTAGACTGACTCGGAAAATGCAGAATTAAAAGGGGATAGGGATAGGGATTCTACAGATCTACTTCTAAAAGGGTGGAGGACGAGGATCGACTTAAACAATCTTCAAACCAAACTTTGCTTTGTCTCCTTTCGAACAACTCCGACAAAGTTGGTGCAATCTTCAAAGGATGAGAAAAGTGTTCAAACTATGACGCAACACGTTCATACCGTCAATACGACGCATACAAACATATGAACCATAATCGAAGTTAAGTGCTGATACTCCAGTTGACCACGCAAGGCGAACTTACCATCAGCAAGCCCGCTAGTGGTATGGATGAAGAAGATATGCTTAAATCACCACGCCACACTCCACAATTAACAACTACTTGCATAAAATAAAATCTATTTTACTCTATCTACCTTGAATTGGAAAGACGAAACGGCCTTGCTAGCTACTCATAACAAAGAAGAAATCACCAAGCAATGAAACTCTTTGTATTATGAAAAGTGTTCACAACAACCTTTTACAAAACTTTCAAAGGAAAGTTTTCTTCCCTCCTCAATCTAAAGCTAACTTCTAAGCTAAATGCTATATGCCTTCTACTCTCTAGCTCTGATTCAACTCTTGATCTAATGTCTAATTCTAATCATTTATAAATGAGGGGGGACGCCCCTTTTATAATAAGTCCAATTCAGTGGACGGTTCAGATCAAATTACAATGAAGGGCTCAGATCGAGCCACCTATGCCCTGATTAGGGTTTCTGCCCTAAAAACCGCCACAGAGAGGAGTGGGCAATGAATGCACAGAATATTCTCCACTCCCCTGCAGGAATCATAATGAGCAATTAATGCCCACTACCATCATCAAGAAGATCCTCATCAAGCAGCGCGTTCCCACTGGCCTTCTCCCGGATAGCAAACTCGATCAACCGGGCCAATACTGCTTCAACCTCCTGTGTAGAGATCGGTGGAATATGGTTGAGCTGGAACTCCAAGACTGCTACCGTCTGTCCGTATCTGATGCAAGATTTTCTCCATGTCACCAAGGCGTCCTGGGTATGCTGAATTATACTAGAGAACGTGGAGACATTCTCAAAGTCATCCAGGACAAGTGACTTCGCAGCTGAGAAGAATGGAGGCAGTCTACTATTCAAGCCATCAGCAGTTATCTCCTCAGCAGTTGGAATCCCAAATGCCTCTCCGATGGCATCCGGCGTGAAGTTGGCGAGCAGTTTACCATCCGGAGAGACAATCGTCCTACGTTTTGGCTGTAGTGATTGGCGCACTCCATAATTAGTTCCGGACACTGAATTGCTGGCGGAAAACTAGCAGCTGCGTAGATTCCACTCTTCATTATATTATGTGCCGTGACGGATGGTTGATGGCCCCCTAGCCCGAACATCCTCGATTTGAGTGCATTTAGATTAAATGAACCAAGGTTGGTGTCATTTAATCCCGCCAACTTTGAAACTATTGCTGACTTTGGGAGAAATGGCTTAGCGAGCCTTTTAATCATTGCCTGCCGGGATGAGCCAGCCTTGCCTGCTTCAGTGTTTGCAGCTCTGCCTGCGGCTCTGCTTGTTCCTGCAACATCCTTTGCTCCGGCCATCTGCAAAATAAAATAGAATAGCAATAAGCTAGGCTGCAGATTTTTAGTAAAATAAAACAATCCCCGAGATGGCTGCGAATACGGAGTTAGCTTTGAAAATAAAATTTCTCAGCATAAATTTCTAACTCCAAACCTCGTACTGTATAAAAATCTCTGAGTTTAGAGACAACTCTCAGCAACTGCACTTCTGACTGGTGAAGAAAAAACGCAGCAAGCTAATAACTTTCAGCAATGTAGCTAATTTCTCCAGCACAAATAGTTCGAACCTTGACTTCACTTTGTCAACTTTAGCGGTTAGATGAATAAAGAGTTGCCAGCAATATGAAATTTCAACTTCCTCAACTTCTCAACGTTTAAACTTCTTCAACACTTCGACCTTCAGCAGCTTGAAAATAAAGATCTCCAGAGAAAAGAAATCCTCTACAACTTTGCAAATCTGCAGCGACTTCAACAATCTGGAAATAAAATCTTAGCTCTTCAGTATACAACTTCGAACTTCGCAGCAACTCCACTCTCAACAGTGAGAAGAAATAAATTCTCCAGCAACTCCGGAAAATAACTTCAACCTTCAACTTCGAAGTTGCAGCAACACACTTTCAGCTTTTCGAAAGAAAGAGTCTCGGCAAATGAAAATTTCTCCAGCACTTCGTACTTTCAGCAACTCAACACTCCGAAATAAAATAAACTCTCACAGAATTTCTCTCCTCAACCACTTGGAAAATATTTCAATCTCTCAAGAACTTCTTCAGCAACTTCAACTTCGAAACAATGTGAGGAGAAATGAGAGAAGAGATTGTTTAAATAACTCTTCTCGGAGAATCCTGCTAAGTAGTGCTGGGGCTATTTTTAGCACCTTCATCAATTTTCCACTCTCTTCGTTCGGAATCTTCTAATTCAAGCGCAGTAGTGGGCTAGTCGTCAGCCGGTCATTATGGCAGTCGCCATTAATAATGATTCCTTCTTCTTCAAATTTCGAATTTTCCTCTTAGTCTGCCAGTTAACTCTTGGCGATTTAAACAACTCGCGAGAAAAACAATCACTTGAATTCCATTTTAAAATCTCGCAGTGTTTAAATAAATTCAACTCGAAAAAATTCGTGGGAGTTGTAAATATATTTCCAACTTTTAAAATGTCTGTCATTTAAATCCTCGATTTCATAAAATTTGCCTTAGACATTTTAAATTCTCTCATTAAAATGTTCAACTCCGAGTGATTAAAAATTATTTGCGCCTGCTCGAAATAATTCATCCTCTGAGATTTAACTTCCGTCAGGAAAATAATCTAGGCAAAACGAATTTCCTCTGAAAATATTAAAATTTCCCTTAGGAAATTAATTTTAAAATCTGTTAACTCATGGGTGCATTTTAAACGGGTTCATTTGATTTTCACCTGCCCCATGGAAAATATTCATTGATATCAAATCTTCCCCTTGAAAAATATTCGTCGACTTTCAACTGCCTTTGGAAAATTTTAAAACTCATCAAATCATCCTTCCATGCCAAGGGCGTATTTTTCCCTAGTGAAGTGTTTTATCACTTAGAAAAAATTTTCTAACACTTTCTCTACCATAGGTGTATACATTTTGATGAAATATTTATTTCATTTAAAAAAAATTCCTCACTTTACACCTCTGGCGCACTTGACCCCTTGGCATTTATTTTTTTGCGACTTAGAAATTTTCTCCAGTCATCTCACATCTTGGGCGTATTTCTCTCAGTGATGTTTTATTTTGCTAGCTTTTACCCTTGCCACGCCTTAGAAACATTTTCAATCAAGGGCGTATTTAGCATGAGCCACTTTCATTCTCCACACTTAGAAATTTTTTTAAAAAAACCTCCACTTCAACTTGGGCGCATATTCATGTGTCTACTTCCATTTCGTTGCCCTAGCATCTTATTGCCTCCTGGGCGTATTTTACTCATGCAAGCTTTGATCTCTCACTTAGAAAATTCTCAAACACTTAGAATATCCTTTCAAGGTGAGGGCGCATTTGCTAGGTTCCAATTTTATTTCGTTGTCTTAGGAAATTTTCTCCAGCAACCTTGGGCGCATATGGGGTCTTGAGCTTTCATTTCCATGCCTTAGAAATTTCTCCAAGTCCTAGCCACTTTATCTTGCCTTGGGCGCATTTTGACCTCTCTACTTTCATTTTATGCCTTAGAAGAATTTCGGCCATCTCCTCTTCATCATGGGCACAAATGCTAGGCCAAGCTTCCATTTTCTCTTGAGGGCGCATTTTGACCTCTCTACTTTCGTTTGTGTGCCTTAGAAGAATTTCGGCCATCTCCTCTTCATCATGGGCGCAAATGCTAGGCCAAGCTTCCATTTTCTCTTGAGGGCGCATTTCACCCTTGACACTTTCGTTTGTGTGCCTTAGAATATTTCATCAAGCTCACTTTACACCTTGGTGAGGGCGCATTTACATGGGTCTACTTTCGTTTTTTTGCCATGGGCGCATTTCAAGTGCCATGCCTTCACTTTACACCATGGGCGCATTTCAAGTGCCATGCTTTGATTTCCAATGCCTTAGAACAATTTGAAGGCACTTCCAAGGTGGGCGCATTTACATGGGTGTGCTTTTGTTTTTATGACCTAGAAACTTTTCAGTCTTCAATCCTTGAGGTGAGGGCGCAAATCACTAGGTGAGCTTTTGTTTTTGCCTTAGAAAATTTTCAAGGCTTCCATCAAGGTGGGCGCATTTTCATGGGTGTGCTTTTGTTTTTGCCTTAGAAAATTTTCAAGGCTTCCATCAAGGTGGGCGAATTTTCATGGGTGTGCTTTCGTTTTCCCACACTTAGAATATTTTTCGTGCCTCTGCCTGCCTTTGTTTACGCATTCTATTTTTAGCAAGTCGTGCTATTTTTAGCAAATCCCTTGATTTTCAACCTCTAAGGCTCCGTTTTGCTTGAAAATTTCATCAGATGATCTTCTCTGCCTTGTGAACCTGTTTTGTCAGTCCTCTGCCCTGACCTGCTATTTATAGCCACCTGCCATTTATAGCAAGTTCTGACTTTCTGACTTCAGTAGCTCCGTTTTGCCTGAAAGTTGCAACGCTTGATCTTGATAGCTTGAGGGTCACTCTGATGCCAACCTCGGGTGCAGACCTGCTATTTATAGCCGTGCCCTGACTTACTAAAAATAGTAAGTTCTCCGACTTTGCTCAAATTTTGCCAGCAGGTACCTTGAAGTGTGCTGACATGGGTGGGGTACTTTGTTTCGGCTATTTTTGGATTTTACCCCCCTATAAAAGTGGAAACCCTAATTTGATTTGTATGTATCCCGAACGGTCTCCGTTTGACTTCGTTCCTTCTGCATGTCGTTCTGCTTGCTGAACTGGAGTGTTGGGCGGCTGCCGGAGTGTACCTGCTAAAAATAGAAACTGCCTGAAAAGTGACTCATCCACTGCCGGATGGTTTTGCATGTCATATTTGCCCGCGGGATCTCAAAAAACCCAGAAAAACCCAGAAAACTGGTCTGTATGCATGCATTGGCTAAAAATAGTAAGTCCTCAAAACTCGATCTTCTCCGCTTGCAAGTCACACCGTTGCGAAGCTCTCGAAAAACCCATAAAGAAAAACCCGACATGCGTTGAAAAACACTGCATGCGAACCCTAAAAATAGCCTCCGAAGGCTGACTTCTGAAAGTGGTTGTCTCGGTTTGCATGTTACATCACTGCGAAGGTTTTGGAAAACCCAGAAGGATTCTCCAGACATGCATCTGACAAGCTCATGTGGAAACCCTGAAAATGGTTCTTGAAGCCTGAACTGCCAAAAATAGCAAGTCATCTGATCTGGCTCAAAATTTACGTGTAGGCAGCTTGATGTTACCCGGATGCAGTGGAACTGACAGAATTCCAAAATCTCAATAAAATAGTCCCAAATTGAATACTTACTAAAAATAGTAAGTTGCCGGAATACAGTGAAAATTTAGGGGGACTCTGCTGGAAGTCTTCTGACTGCTGCACTAAGCTTAGATTTCAATTTTATGACTCGGTTTGACCTTAAATAAGCCGGAAGGATGAAAACCCTAATTACACAGACTTAACCAAAATTTCAACTTGGGTCAAACGACAGGACATCCCCGGAAGGACCAGAGACCAGAGAGAGAGCGAACCAAAGCCAAAAGACCAGAATGGAGCAAAATTTAGGGGGTCCCCATCTTGATGGGGTGATGTGTGAAAAAAGGTCACAACATCTGGCGACTCCACGGGAAAGTGTTGAAAAACACTTTGAAAATTAAACCTTGGCCAATCCCTCGAACCATCATACGGAAAGGATACTTACTCAAAAAGGGAGAAGAATCCGATATTGGATCAAAACACCTTCATCTGAAATCTCCTGACTTATGCGTTTATCTTATCTCTAAACCATCGTGACTCCCGAGATTGATTATGGCAGGTTATACAAGTATCTTAACTTCAAAAGCATCCCGGACATTGCCTCGCTGCCAGTCAGGCGTCTATAGCCCCGACGAGGTTGTCGCTACAATTCTCACGAATATTGCTCCACTGCCAGCCAGGCGTCCATAGCCCCGGTGGAGTTACTCGTATACTCCCAAACCAATATTCAAAGTACGATATTTCTTTTATTTTCTTTCTTTTGATATTTCTCTTTCTTTTAGCATATTTTCTCCTTTTCTCTTGATTATCCGTCAATTCCATAATTGGTTGGTAAGCAATGAAGCTACCAATGGGTTTGAGAATTGCAGTGGCGCTGAAGCAAGATTTAAAATTTTCACTTGCCGTAATCCCTCCCAAGGAATCAAAATGACTCAAAGCAACTTGTTTGAACCAATAGGACATGATGATCTCAGGCTCATTTGTTAAGACACAATAACTGATTAAACTCCCGAGTCGAGCTTATATGAGACCGGATGATGACAAGAGGAAAACAACCTTGGCATTCTATTGTTTGCACAAATTCATAAAAATCCCAGGGAAGTAAACCAAACTGTGAAGAGACAAGATATCATCACCTCCATCGCAACGAAAAACCCTAAACTCAAGTCCATTCTGAACCCAAACCAAAACCACTTGAGCGGACAACTCAAGGGAAGAAACACCAAAACCAAAAACCCAAAGGGCCACAAACCAAAACCAAAACCCAAAAGGGAAAGCGGGAACAAAACAACCTAATCTACTATGTACAAAGTAGGATCCAGGAGGGACCCTACGCTTGGAAATAATGCTTGAGGAACTGCCCATTGACTGGCAATGGGATATCCTCTCCTGTTAGCGTTTTCAACGTGAATGCATTATCTCCCAGGATCTCAGAAACCTGATACGGGCCCAACCACAATTTGTCGAACTTGTCGTGATCACCTCTTCTTTCGTGGGCTTTATCCCAACATAAAACTAAATCTGAAATCCTGAAGGCCTTGACCTTGGCCTGCTTGTCGAACCATCTCTTCACGACTCCTTGGTGCTTAGCCAGATTTTCCAATGCCTCATCTCTTTTCTCCTCCAAGTGCATTAACTGAGACAACCTGACTTGAATTCGATCTTCGCCTTCCAGGTACTCCTGAATAAACTGAAGAGTAGGGATCCTTAATTGAACTGGGAAGACGGGGTCTTGCCCATACACCAAATGGTAAGGAGATGTTCCCAAAGAATTCTTCGTTCTAGTCCGGTCTGCCCACAAGGCAAACCTCAACTGTGTGTGCCAATCCTTGGGGTTCTTATCCAACAGTTTCTTGATAGCATTCAGCAAATTCTTATTTGTGGACTCTGCAAGTCCATTTCCTTGTGGATAATAATTTGAGGAGAACTTCAATGCAATCCCATACTCAAACGCCCAATTTGAAAACTTCAATGATGAAAAGGCGGGGCTCTTGTCGCACACCAAAGCGTGGGGGCATCCAAACCTTGTAACAATATTCTCTTCGAGGAACTTAATGACTACATCTGTGGTGGAAAGCTTGAGAGCTTGAGCCTCTGTCCATTTGGTGCAATAGTCTGTGGCTGTCAGTATGTACCTGTGTTGTGCCGAGGACGGTGGTTAATCATTCCAATAAAGTCCAACCCCCACTTGGCAAACGGCCTGACCTCAATCACTGGCTGCAAGGGCATAGCCGGATTCTTTTCTCTGTATGCAGCTGTTTGACAAATGTGGCAAGTCTTCACATGCTCATAAGCATCCTTAAAAAGTGTGGGCCAATAATACCCAGCCCTCGAAATCTGATGAGCTGTGGCCACACCACCTCCGTGACCTGTCCCGAATTTCTCGTGGAAATGTTCCATAAGCTGCTTAGCTTCTCTTTTTCCCACACATCTCAAATATATACCTTCGTGATTTCTTCTATAAAGTACTGATCCCTGCAGCATGAATCTCTGGCTCTTCATTCTTAAAGCCCTTCGTTGCACTGGATTTAAATGTGAAGGACACCTGTGGTTCAACAAATAGTAAACAGTATCATCGTACCATTCCCCTGGGGACACCTCTTCCAGTATATATGTTTGTTGTACCAGCCCAGGTCCTGCCATTGCAATCGTTTGTGCCAATGCTTGTCCTCGGACTAACTTCATCGGCTGTATCTCTATGTCATATTCTTGCAAGCTGGCGACCCACTTGCCTCTTCTTTCTCCTAGTTCATTTTGCATCAGTAATGTCTTTACTGTGGCATCTGGAACTATTGCGTGTACTTTGCTCCTCAGGATGTAGTGCCTGAACTTCTTAGCTGCTTTTACTAGAGCATAAGCTTGCTTTTCTACATTGGCGTACCTTAATTCTGCTTCCTTCAATGGAGTACTCATGAAAGCAATTGGGTGTTCATCCTTTTCTTCTGCTCTCTGGGTCAAGACCGCTGCGCAAGTGTGTTCTGAAGCAAAGGAGTACAAGTAGAATGGTTTTGAGTAATCCGGACTAACTAGCACCGGAGCATCTACTATTGCTTGTTTGATTTCTTCGAACGCCTTCTTTGTGAGAGGGGTCCATTCTATCTTTGCATCCTTTTTCAGCATTTCATTTAGTGGTCTGACAATCTCGGCGAATCCAGTTATGAATTTTCTCACAAAATTAATCTTGCCAAAGAAAGACCTCAACTCTTTCTGACTCCCTGGCATGCCGATCTTTGAAATTGCCTCAATGCGGTCTGGGTCAATTGATATGCCCTGTTCTGAGAGGACATGTCCTAACAATTTTCCTTCGGTGACTCCGAATACGCACTTCTTTGAATTGAGAGAAATACCAAATCTTCTGCATCTCTGGAAGATCTTTCTCAAGTCTTCAACATGATCCTCCCTCTTTTTGGAGAACACTGTCAAGTCATCCATGTATATAATAATGCATTTTCCAACTAAGTCTCTGAAAGCGATGTCCATAGCTCGTTGAAATGTGGCCCCGGCGTTGATTAGGCCAAAAGGCATTCTTCTGTAAGCGAATGTTCCCCACTTAGTGGTGAAAGCTGTTTTTAGTCTATCTGCTTCTTCAACCATTACCTGGTTGTAACCTGAATAACCGTCCAAAAAGGACATCATCTGGGAACCATTTACAATCTGCAAAACCTCATCCAACGAGGGCAAGGGATAGTTATCCTTCTCGGATGCTCTGTTTAGGTTGCGGAAGTCAACACATAACCTTATCTCTCCGTTCTTCTTCCTGACGGGCACTAGATTGGCGACCCACGTTGAGTGCCTTATTGGGAAGATTATTCTGGCCGAAAGGAGCTTCCTTACCTCCTGATATATCAACGGTTCCAATAGCGGGTTCACCGGCCTTTGTCTTTGCCTGAATGGTTTATTTCCCGGCTTCAACGGGATCGTGTGCGTGATCAAGGTAGTGTCATATGTCTTTAAGTCTTCGTAGCCCCAGGCTACCACATCAGAGAACTCTCTCAATGCTTGCACTATTCCTTCTCTTTCTTTTGGGGTGCACATTTTTCCCACAAATACATTCTTTACTTGCTCACTAGTTCCCAAGTTGATTGTCTCACATTCATCCCCTTGGGTGCTTTGATTCCGACTTAGTTTATCAGGGTCAAAGAGTCTTTCTAACTCCACCATGCCCCTAGGAATGACATTTGTCTTCAAATTTAAGATCCCTTCGGTGTCAAATTCCGCTTCTTCGGTTTCTTCTTCGTCTATAATCTGTGCTTCAAACACCCCTAAGTTAGTCAAGAATTCCAAAATCTGCTTATCATCATCAAACACCTGGAAATTCTTTATATTATCTGGAACTGAAGGTGTGGAGATCAATTCAACTGTGAACTTCTTTAGACCCTCCAACTCTAATGGCTCTAGTGAACTGGCCGCCTGCGCGAGAGAATTAGCCACTGGATTTTTAGATCTGTATACTTGCTTGATATTGAATGCATCGAAGCTTTCGATCAAGTCCCAGACTCTGTTTCGGTACCGTCCTGTTGACGTGCCTTTTGTGACAGCGCCAGCACAGAATAAAGTTGCCCAACGGTCACTCTATTCTCTCTTGATCAAAGTGTCCCATATGCTAAGATTGCTTGAAAGTTCATGTGTTCGACTCCAAGGTTCCTTTTATCGCGAATAGACTCAGTTGGTTGATGTGTTTTGCTGGTTATTTCAAGGGGACTTACGTAGTTGTTCAATTTCGTGAAGCAATTAGGACATGAATGATTTGGCGATATTGCTTCGGTATCTAAACTGACTCGGAAAATGCAGAATTAAAAGGGGATAGGGATAGGGATTCTACAGATCTACTTCTAAAAGGGTGGAGGACGAAGATCGACTTAAACAATCTTCAAACCAAACTTCGCTTTGTCTTCTTTCGAACAACTCTGACAAAGTTGGTGCAATCTTCAAAGGATGAGAAAATGTTCAAACTATGACACAACACGTTCATACCGTCAACACGACGCATACAAACACATGAACCATAATCGAAGTTAAGTGCTGATACTCCAGTTGACCACGCAAGGCGAACTTACCATCAGCAAGTCCGCTAGTGGTATGGACGAGAAGACTTGCTCAAATCACAACGCCACACTCCACAGCTAACAACTACTTGCATGAAATAAAATCTATTTTACTCTATCTACCTTGAATTGGAAAGACGAACAAGCCTTGCTAGCTACTCACAATAGAAGATAGAACCACCAAACAATGATAAATCTTTATATTATGAGAGTGTTCACAACAACTTCTTACAAAGTCCTCAATGGGAAAACTTCCTTTCCTCCTCAATCTAAACTAACTTCTAAGCTCTGCTCTCTAACTTCTATCTCCAATACTCTCTAGCTCTGATCTATCTCTGATTCTAATTCTAATTGTTTACAAATGAGGGGGGATGCCCCTTTTATAATAAGTCCAATTCAGTGGACGGTTCAGATCAAATTACAATGAAGGGCTCAGATCGAGCCACCTATGCCCTGATTAGGGTTTCTGCCCTAAAAACCGCCACAGAGAGGAGTGGGCAATGAATGCACAGAATATTCTCCACTCCCCTGCAGGAATCATAATGAGCAATTAATGCCCACTACCATCATCAAGAAGATCCTCATCAAGCCGCGTTTGGCCTTCTCTCCGGATATAGCTCGATCAACCGGGCCAAATCTTCCACCTCTGTTGGGTAGCCTGGGATAACTGTGACAGCTGATTCCCGGGCGATGGGCTGATCTACCTCCTCAAGTCCCCGCTCTTCCTCTAATCCTGCCCTCTGATCGGCAAATAATGAAACCACTCTTAAACTCGAAGATTGAGTTTGTGAGTGCACGGGTGATGCTTGTTCTATCCTCAACGGTATCGGCTGGGTTGGCACTTCCACTTGTGCCCTCGATGTCTGAGCAATTTGTTTCCCTCTTTTTACCGATAACGGCCTTGGGTCACCCATCAAGCTGTAAGTAAGGGCGATCGACTTGCTCTTAAGTCTGCATACATGTCTGTCGACCCAAGTCCTGGTAAAAGTCATCACCGGGATAGAAAGAGTGTCCAAGTCCATGATCTCTGGCTCGGACCAATCAGGTGGTGGGACAGGAGTATCCCTAACTGACCCATAGTCGGGTTGCATGACGTTGACATCCTCCTCCACCTGGTCGGGAACTGGAATAATCTCACATTCTCTAATCAACTTGAGAGGAAGTCTGGAAAACATCCTTCTTCTTATCTCAGCCTCATCCACTGCATTTGCCCAGAAGTCCTCCAGATGAGCTCTGTGCCGGTATTCAACGTTCTGTACCATCCGGATGTTCCCGTAAGGATCGAAATCCTGCCTGCCTGTGTGATATGACAAATGATAAGATTGCAGCTCGTCCTCTGCCTCTCGGGCTGCCTGCAAAGAGGGACACACCTCAATGGAATTTCCCATGGTGATAGGGAAATCAAGCCCACCCTTCTTTTTCCTTTTCTGAATCTTATCGTAGGCAATCAATTGCCTAGATATCTCAAGCATTACTATGTGATCAGTGGGGTATCGTGGTAACCGATACGGATACGAAGTGAACCCCTGCAGCCTAATATATGTGAATTTCGGGAATTGGATGAGCCAATACCCATATTCCTCAATCAGTGTCTGTGCTTCTTTAGATATTCTCTGCTGCGTCCTTTGCTGAAGCGTCCTCGCAATGTGCATTGTGAATGCATCATTTGCCCGTTTATAGTTGGCGATGTTAACCAAATGTAGCTGTGTGCAGGCTTCATGAATTTTGAATTGACCAGGGGCACAGCCGATTGGCTCTTTGTACGAAATCCCTCTGTACTTAGTCATTCTGGCCAACATGTAAATTACATATGAGCTCATGTAGAAAGTCTTCGTCACCTTCAAGCTCCTGAATTGCTCATCAATGTGGTTGCTAATCATCCTAGCCCAATCGACACACTCTTTTCCTTCCAAGATGATCTCGATGAAGTAGAACATCCAAGGCTCGAAAATGTAAGCCTGTGCACTCCCATTCACCCGGCTCAGCATCATTATCAAATCACAGTATTCTTGTTTCACGTCCTCGGCAATTATCTGCTTTGGGAGCTTAGTGCGGGGTGGCCTCGGCTTCTGCATCCAAACTCTGTTGATGACTGCAGTGACTCTTTCGAAAGAGGAAGAGTACATCTTATCTGCCCTCTTGTTTGTTCTGTATAACATCTCCTCAGCAGTTGGAATCCCAAATGCCTCTCCGATGGCATCCGGTGTGAAGTTGGCGAGCAGTTTACCATCCGGAGAGACAATCGTCCTACGTTCTGGCTTGTAGTGATTGGCGCACTCCATAATTAGCTCCGGACACTGAATTGCTGGCGGAAAACTAGCAGCTGCGTAGATTCCACTCTTCATTATATTATGTGCCGTGACGGATGGTTGATGGCCCCCTAGCCCGAACATCCTCGATTTGAGTGCATTCAGATTAAATGAACAAAGGTTGGTGTCATTCAATCCTGCCAACTTTGAAACTATTGCTGACTTTGGGAGAAATGGCTTAGCGAGCCTCTTAATCATTGCCTGCCGGGATGAGCCAGCCTTGCCTGCTTCAGTGTTTGCAGCTCTGCCTGCGGCTCTGCTTGTTCCTGCAACATCCTTTGCGCCAGCCATCTGCAAAAATAAAATAGAAGAATAAGCTAGGCTGCAGATTAATAAAACAATTCCCGAGATGGCTGCGAATACGGAGTTAGCTTTGAAAATAAAATTTCTCAGCATAAATTTCTAACTCCAAACCTCGTACTGTATAAAAATCTCTGAGTTTAGAGACAACTCTCAGCAACTGCACTTCTGACTGGTGAAGAAAAAACGCAGCAAGCTAATAACTTTCAGCAATGTAGCTAATTTCTCCAGCACAAATTGTTCGAACCTTGACTTCACTTTGTCAACTTCAGCAGTTAGAGGAATAAAGAGTTGCCAGCAATATGAAATTTCAACTTCCTCAACTTCTCAACGTTTAAACTTCGCAGCAACTCCACTTTCAGCTCTTTGAGAATTAAATTCTCCAGCAACTCCGGAAAATAACTTCAACCTTCAACTTCGAAGTCGCAGCAACACACTTTCAGCTTTTCGAAAGAAAGAGTCTCGGCAAATGAAGATTTCTCCAGCACTTCGTACTTTCAGCAACTCAACACTCCGAAATAAAATAAACTCTCACAGAATTTCTCTCCTCAGCCACTTGGAAAATATTTTAATCTCTCCAGAACCTCTTCAGCAACTTCAACTTCGAAATAATGTGAGGAGAAATGAGAGAAGAGATTGTTTAAATAACTCTTCTCGGAGAATCCTGCTAAGTAGTGCTGGGGCTATTTTTAGCACCTTCATCAATTTCCCACTATCTTCGTTCGGAATCTTCTAATTCAAGCGCAGTAGTGGGCTAGTCGTCAGCCGGTTATTATGGCAGTCGCCATTAATAATGATTCCTTCTTCTTCAAATTTCGAATTTTCCTCTTAGTCTGCCAGTTAACTCTTGGCGATTTAAACAACTCGCGAGAAAAACAATCACTTGACTTGATTTAAAATTCCATTTTAAAATCTCGCAGTGTTTAAATAAATTCAACTCGAAAAAATTCGTGGGAGTAGCAAATTTATTTCCAACTTTTTAAAATGTCTGTCATTTAAATCCTCGATTTCATAAAATTTGCCTTAGACATTTTAAATTCTCTCATTAAAATGTTCAACTCCGGGCGATTAAAAAATTGTTTGCGTGCTCGAAATAATTCGTCCTTTGAGATTTAACTTCTGTCAGGAAAATAATCTAGGCAAAACGAATCCCTTCTGAAAATATTAGAATTTCCCTTAGGAAATTAATTTTTAAACTCTATTAACTCATGGGTGCATTTTAAACGGGTTCATTTGATTTTCACTTAGAAAATATTTTATCAAGTCGTCAACCCCGTTTAAATGTCTGGAAAATTTTCATGCTCACCCACTCTTTCTGTTTATTCAAATTTTTCAAATTCTCATGCCTTAGGAATTTCTCCACTTCACACACTTAGGAGAAAATTTAAATTTTCATCCCCTTTAGGCGTATATTTTAACTAGGCAAGCTTTAAATTTCCATGCCTTAGGAAGCATTTTCCATCACCACTTACCTTGAGGGCGCATTTCCACTAGGCAACTTTTATTTTCGTGCCTTAGAATATTTCCAGACCTCTATTCCTCCTTTTGACTGGGGGCGCATTTTGACCTTGAAGCTTTTGTTTTTGCCTTAGGCGTTTTTCCACTAGGCCACATACTCCTTGGGCGCAAATACATAGGCAAGCTTTCATTTCCATGCCTTAGCCGCTTTCTCACACACTTGAGGGCGCATTTTCATACATGAACTTTGATTTTACGCCTTAGAAAATTTTAAGACCTCCTCACCTTGAGGGCGCATTTCACCCCTGCAAGTTCTATTTCCTTCTACCTTAGGCGTTCTTCAGGCTCCAAGAACCTTGGGCGCATATGAGGGAGGAGCTTCCATGTGAGGGCGCAAATGAGTCCCCATGCTTTTGTTTTATGCCTTAGCCGCTTTTTCTACTAGGCCACATCCTCCTTGGGCGCATTTTGATGGAGGAGCTTCAAGATGAGGGCGCATTTTAACTAGCTTACTTTTATTTTTGTGACTTAGGCATTTTTCACATGCAAGCTTTGACTTGAGGGCGCATTTCATGGGGTGAGCTTTCGTTTTTGCCTTAGAAACTTTTCAAGGCTTCTCTTCTTCCTTGGGCGCATTTCAACATGTGAGCTTTCATTTTTGCCTTAGGCGTTTTTCAAGCCTCTACCTGTTCCTGCTCTTGCATTCTATTTTTAGCAAGTTGTGCTATTTTTAGCAAATCCCTTGATTTTCAACCTCTAAGGCTCCGTTTTGCCTGAAAATTTCATCAGATGATATTCTCTGCCTTGTGAACCTGTTTTGTCAGTCCTCTGCCCTGACCCGCTATTTATAGCCACCTGCTATTTATAGTAAGTTTGACTTTCTGACTTTAGTAGCTCCGTTTTGCCTGAAAGTTGCAACGCTTGATCTTGATAGCTTGAGGGTTACTTGGATGCCAACCTCGGGTGCAGACCTGCTATTTATAGCCGTGCCTTGACTTACTAAAAATAGTAAGTTCTCCGACTTTGCTCAAATTTTGCCAGCAGGTACCTTGAAGTGTGCTGACATGGGTGGGGTACTTTGTTTCGGCTATTTTTGGATTTTACCCCCTATAAAAGTGGAAACCCTAATTTGATTTGCATGTATCACGAACGGTCTCCGTTTGACTTCGTTCCTTCTGCATGTCGTTCTGCTTGCTGGACTGGAGTGTTGGGCGGCTGCCGGAGTGTACCTGCTAAAAATAGAAACTGTCTGAAAAGTGACTCATCCGCTGCCGGATGGTTTTGCATGTCATATTGCCTGCGGGATCTCAAAAAACCCAGAAAAACCCAGAAAACTGGTCTGCATGCATGCACTGGCTAAAAATAGTAAGTCCTCAAAACTCGATCTTCTCTGCTTGCAAGCCACACCGTTGCGAAGCTCTCGAAAAACCCATGAAGAAAGACCCGACATGCGTTGAAAAACACTGCATGCGAACCCTAAAAATAGCCTCCGAAGGCTGAACTCTGAAAGTGGTTGTCTCGGTTTGCATGTTACATCACTGCGAAGGTTTTGGAAAACCCAGAAGGATTCTCCAGACATGCATCTGAAAAGCCTATGTGGAAACCCTGATTTGACTCTTACAGCCCAAAATGCCAAAAATAGTAAGTCGTCTGATCTGGCTCAAAATTTACATGTAGACAGCTTGATGTCACTTGGATGCAGTGGAACTGACAGAATTCCAAAATCTCAATAAAATAGTCCCAAGTTGAATACTTACTAAAAATAGTAAGTTGCCAGAATACAGTGAAAATTTAGGGGGACTCTGCTGGAAGTCTTCTGACTGCTGCGCTAAGCTTAGATTTCAATTTTATAACTCAGTCTGACCTTAAATAAGCTTGAAGGATGAAAACCCTAATTACACAGACTTGACCAATATTTCAACCCGGGTCAAACGACGGGACAATCCCCGGAAGGACCAGAGACCAGAGAGAGAGCGAACCAAAGCCAAAAGACCAGACTGGAGCAAGATTTAGGGGGTCCCCATCTTGATGGGGTGATGTGTGAAAAAAGGTCACAACACGTCCCAATCTCTTGTCATGGCAAGCATACTGTTTTCTTACTTGGCAGACCACTATGTTGGAATCTCGAATGGCATGTACAATTTTGGCACCTTTCTCTATAGCGAGGAGCAACCCATGAATCAAAGATTCATACTCAGTAACGTTATTGGTGCAAGGGAAC
>VCHN02004308.1:0-12178 GCA_007115665.2 Sequoiadendron giganteum
AAAGAAATGACAATAAAAACAAACAGAAACAAAGAAACCACCCGACCAACAATATAAAAGACCCATTCAAACCAGCACGCCAAGAATCACAAAACGTTTAAAATGAAATGATAACAACAACATGATTCAAAGCATAGGCAAACATATATACAAAACACACAACAGTAAATGAAACGAAGAACAACAAAGATAAGAAACCTACCTCAAAGGAAAACAAACCCGAGCTAACTTTCTGAATTGATTCGCACACAATATCCCTTCTCTATCTCGATCAATTTGCTCAAACAAACTCTGCTACTGCTCTTTCGTGCTCTTAGATCTTTAACAATAACAATAATGATCGATTTAACCCTTAATAAAGTTAAATATGTGAATTTCTACCTACACTAGCAACCATAATTAATGCATTAAAGCACAGTAAATACGGAGTCAGAATTGAAAGTGAACCAACACTTCACAATAGTGCGACTTCAGTCAAAATGTCAACAACAAAAAGTGGCAGGGGCGAAACTAAAATGGAAATGGAATCTCAAGTTTATAAAATTTCCATACCCCATTCCCATTCCGGCTCTGGGTTCGCCAACTAAAAACAAAACAAAAATACAAAAAGTAAAGTAAAAGACTGACCTAATAAAATAAAACATCAAGACCGAGACTAAGCAAAAATAAAAATAGCGGAGGCGGGATCAGAATAAATTGTGATTTTGCAAATTTTGATAACAACCATCCTAATTGCCACTCTGGCTCCACTTCCGCTAAAGACCAAAACAAAGGCAAAGAAAAGACTATTGGGATAGAACCAAAAACAAGCCTCAAAAGAACTTTCAGAACCTGATTCTATTCTGGTTCCGATTCCGATAGAGAAACCAAAGAAAAACAAAGTATTGGCAAAAATAGACTCCAAAATTTGTTTCAAAAACAACTAAGTACAAAAATAACAAAGGGGGCCCCATTTTGACTAAGGCAAAAGATGGGGTGGTTATGCAAGGCATAACAAATGGCGACTCGGCTAGGAAAATGGTTTACCCATTTTCAAAATACCCAAAGAAAATTTTAGTCACCCAAAAACTACTTGGCTTATAAACACCTTACCTTGAATAAGATTAGATATTTGTAGGATAATTTTGAGTTTGAATCTTAGATGTTATGTGCTCATGAGTTATTTCTAAATCTGGGTGTGTGCTTATATTGTGCATCATTCTTTGTAGATACTTTGTCTGCTTGTGAAAAACTATACCTAAGGTTCAAGCTACATAAGTTGAGTCCTTTAACTATCGTGCAGTAAAATCCTAGGTATTGCTCCACTGCCAGACATGCATCCATAGCCCTGATGAACATACCTCTAGTCCTCTCAAAGCATTGCTCTACTGCTAGACAGGTGTCCATAGCCCTGATAGAGATACTTGGTTACCCACTTGATATTGATCTTTTTCTTTCTTTCTTTCTTTCTCTTTTCTTTTTATGTATGGAAACTCTTTTATGCATCTCTCAATACTCAGATTCAATGAATCTAAAATGTGGGTTGAGTACTACAATGGATTTCATGATAGTCTTGGAATCTGATTTTTCACTTGAAACAAAGGTAGAGTCATTCTAAAACAAATAGGTAATTACTCATGCAGATTTTTTTCTAATTTGGTGATAGATCTTTGATCACAATTCATGAAATATTCACATTTACATCTTCTATCCTTAATAACTTTTCCAACCCAAACTAGAATGATCATAAAACATAAGTTTTAGAATGAAATCCTTTTCAATGATTATAATGAGAATACCTAAATCAATTTCTCTCCTAGTACCAATAGTATACTTTGAATAACAACCCCTAACTTGAGATGAGAAAAATAAGAATCCCCAACGAAACAAGACAAAACAAAACAAACAAACAAAACAAAGAAAGAAAACCAAAACAAATAAACAAAACAAGCAAAACAAAAACTAAAAACAAAAACTTAATTACATATGATAGAATATAATACATTCCTTTTCAAAACACCAAACTTTCTATGCACCAAAATAGTGTTTGAGAAACTGACCATTAACTGGTAATGGAATAGGCTCTCCTGTTAAGGTACTCAAATGAAAGGCATTCTCCCCTAAGATTTCAGCTATTTGGTAGGGACCTAACCAAAGTCTATTGAATTTTTGATGGTCTCCCTTCCTTTCTCTAGCCTTATCCCATAATAGCATAAGGTCTGATATTCTAAAAGCTTTTACTTTGGCTCTTTTGTCAAACCAACGCTTGACAACAACCTGATGTTTAGAGAATTGCTGCAAAGCAGCATCTCTTTGTTCTTCCATGTTTAACAAGTTAAGCAATCTAACCTCAATCCTATCATCCTTATTATAAAATTCCTGTATAAATTTTAGAACAGGTATTTGTAAATGAATGGGGAAGATTGGATCTTGGCCATAAACTAACTTAAAAGGTGAATTACCTAGGGCTACTTTAATTCTAGTTCGATCTGCCAATAAGGCAAATCTCAGCTGGGTATGCCAGTCCCTAGGGTTTCTTTCTAACAACTTTTTTATTACTTCCAATAAATTCTTATTTGTGGACTCAGCCACTCCATTCCCCTGAGGGTAATAATTGGAGGAATATTTTAACACAATCTTATGCTCATAGGCCCATGAAATAAATTCAATAGAAGAAAAAGCAGGGCCGTTATCACATACCAGAGCAAATGGAACTCCAAACTTGGTTGTGATGTTCTCTGTTAGAAACCTAATGACCACCTTCGTGGTGCTATTCTTGCAAGGTAGGGCCATCATCCAATGTGTGCAATAATCTATTGTAGTCAAGATGAATTTGTGACCTGCAAAAGAATTTGGATTAATTACACCTACAAAATCAAGTGCCCATTGGGAAAATGGCCTTACCTCATAAACCAGCTGTAGGGGTATCACATGATTTCTTTCTCTTGATGCAGAAGTTTGGCATACATGACAAGTACTGCAATGTTGATGTGCATCCCTAAACACATAAGGCCAATAGTAACCCGACTTTAAAATTTGATGAGCCAAAGCATCAGCAGATCCATGTTTCGTCCCATGTCTTCCATGAAATTCACTTATGGCATGTTTAGCTTCTTGCTGATCCAAGCAACGCAAGTAGATCCCTTGGAAATTCTTCCTGCAGATTGATCCCCTTTGAGCATATAATGAGCGCTTTTCATCCTCAGTGCTCTTCTTTGAGTAGCATTCATCCCTTCTGGACACTTGTTATTGAGGAGGAAAAAGACTAAATCTGTATACTAGGGATCTTTTGTGAATGATTGAATAGTGTACTGTTGGCAAGTTATACTTCTGTCCACTTCAGCCATTGCCTTTGACAAACCTTGACCTCTTACAAGCTTCATTGGGTGAATCTCCAAGTCAAATTCTTGTAAAATGGCCATCCATTTCCCTCTTCTTTCTCCTAGTTCACTTTGCATCAGGAGGGACTTTACAGCTGGATCTGGGACTATAGCCATCACTTGACTTCGGATTATGTAGTGTCTGAATTTTTTCACTGCTCGCACCAACGCAAAAGCCTATTTTTCTATTGATGAATATCTTACCTCTGCATTCTTAAAGGGAGAGCTCATAAAAACAATAGGCCTCTCTTCATTCTCTTCTCTTCTCTGTGTCAAGATTGCTGCACATGAATGTTCAGAAGCAAAAGAATAGATGTAAAAGGGTTTTAGATAATCTGGGCTTGTTAAAATAGGTGCCTCAAATATAGCTTGTTTAATCTGCATGAAAGCAGATTTAGCCTCTTCACTCCATTCAATCTTCGCATCCTTCTTCATCATTTCATTAAGTGGTTTAACAATTTCTGCAAACCCTATTATAAACTTCCTGACAAAATTAACCCTTCCAAAGAAAGATCTCATCTCCTTCTTACTTCCTGGCCTTGTCAACTTCAAAATGGCTTCTACTCGATCAGGATCTATGGAAATTCCCTCCTCTGATATAATGTGACCCAAGAGCTTCCCTTCAGAAACTCCAAATACACATTTCTTTGGATTGAGAGAAACACCATAACTGATACATTTCTTTAGTACTTTCTCTAAATCAGTAGCATGATCTTCTCTACTCTTAGAGAAGATGGTCAGATCATCAACATAGATGATTATACACTTTCCTATCAGGTCTTTAAACGCTACATCCATTGCTCTTTGAAAAGTAGCACCAGCATTGATTAGACCAAATGGCATCCTCCTGTAGGCAAATGTGCCCCACTTTGTAGTGAAAGCAATCTTCATCCTATCCTCATGACTTACTAGTACTTGATTATATCCTGAATATCCATCCAAGAAAGACATCATTTGAGATCCATTAACCTTTTGCAATACTTCATCAAGAGAAGGTAATGGATAATTGTGCTTCTCAAAGGCTTTGTTTAAATTTTTGAAATCCACACATAACCTGATTTCCCCATTCTTCTTCCTCACAGGAACTAGATTAGCCACCTAGGTAGAGTTTCTAATTGGAAAAATTATTCTTGCAGCCAAAAGCTTCTGTACTTCTCTCTGGATCAGAGGCTCAATTAATGCATTGTCTGGGTGTTGCTTTTGGCGAAACGGCTTGGCTTCTGGCTTAAGAGGAATTGTATGTGTGATGATAGATGTATCAAAAGTTTTCAAATCATCATAGCTCCAAGCAATTGCTTCAATATTCTACTTCAAAACTTTGATTATCTCATCCTTTATTTCTTGAGAACAAGTCTTCCCTATAAGAACATTCCTTTCTACCCCTGAGTGAGTCAAATTAACGGATTCATACTTGCCTCCCTCACTCTTTGTAGGCATTCTCTGATAAGCTCGTGGATCTAAATCAAATATCCTCTCCAATGCTATCATCCCTTTTGGGATGTTATTGCTTTTTAAATCCATTATCCCTTCTGGATTGTCACTTTCTGTATTCCAGTCTCCTTGATCCCTATCAACATCATGAATTATCTGTCCTTGAAATATGTCAGAACTCTCCAAAAAGGCCAAAATATGTTGATCATCATTAAACACCTGGAAGTGTCGAACATTTTCAGGAATTGCAGGAACTGAAATCAACTCTACAGAAAACCTCTTTAGATTTGAATCCTGCATCGGCTCTAATGTACTTGCTGCAACGGCAAGAGCATCTGCTATTTGATTTGCTTCTCTTGGAATAAGAGTAATCCCAAAGGCATCAAAATCTTCTATTAAATTCCAAACCCTATTCCTATTAGCAGCCAATCTTTTATTATGGCAAGTGTATTGGCTACGTACCTGTTTCACAATTACCTCAGAGTCTCCCATCACTATAAGAGAAGTTACCTTCTTCTTATGAGCAAACATAAGTCCTCTTGCAAGTGCCTCATATTCAGCCACATTGTTAGTGCAACCAAACTACAATCTATAAGAAGCAAAATAAGTTTTCCCTTTCGGGTTAGTTAGTTCAATTCCTACTCCACTTCCTGCTTTAGATTTAGAACCATCAAATTTAAGAGTCCATAACTGGTCTTTTGCTAGGAGCTCTTTCTTTTTAGAAACTATAGGGATTTTGTCACTTGTGACATGTGGCGGCTCAGACTTTTGCTATTTATCATAATTCGTGTTGAGAAGAAGCTCAGTTAACGATTTTCCTAGTTCCTTAATTTGTTCAACAACTACCTCCTAAGTGATTTCTTGGGCTGAGTCAGGATCTAACTCATCTTCTATTAACTCTCTTGGTATTGGCAAAGCATCTGGAATAGGGGTATTAAAATGAAACTGAGATACTTCCACTTCCTCTTTTTGATCTGAAAACCCTAAGACCCAAGTCTGTTCTACTGGTAAAGAAACCTCTTCTAGAGAAACACTGATCTGTGTAAGAATAGTTGCATCCTTAGCTTGGAAGGAGAACTCATTGATGGGAGTCTCAGTTACCTCTTGAGATTCTTGCTTGGGTAGATCTACATGCCTTAGAATATCTATGCATGACTGACATGTCAACTCCGAATGGTTATGATAGTGTATTCTACACCAATTAGGAAGCAATAGATTACTCAAATTAGTTTATGTTCCTAAAACCAGCCTATCTTGTTGCAATTTACTTATTAGAACTTGTTTGTTGATGTGAATCATCAAATCAGTGTGGTCTAAGGATAGTGTATCCTCAAAACTAACTATAGAGAAAGTAAGGACTTCCTCTTGCTTGTAAACACCCATCTCAGTCTCAAAGAATGCTACTTCATTTGGAGTATCATACTCTGTAATCATGTGTTTGAGCCTAGGTTCACTTTCAATTCTTATCTGTGTGGCAACCCCTTTCCATGGTAACCACATGTGCGAGAAGTCCAAGGACAGATATCCACCTCTGCTTTTCATTAGCTCTCGACTTAAAAGCATCCCATACATTTTTGGGATGTCAGCAACTTGAATATCTATATAGGTCTAGATCCTTGGGTCTGATCCAACCTACACATGCATGTTCTTCAACTCACCTACAACATTAACTTCGGTTTTATCCAATTGAATCACCTTTTTATTGGTTGGAATAGGACTCAATCCTAACTTTTTACAAATTGAAAAAGGCATGAAATTCCCTGATGCTCCAGAATCTAATAAGCAATTGTGTAGATTCTTTCCAAAGATCCTCAAACTTAACAAGAAAGGTGGGGTACTGGTCTTACCTTTATACATAACAGCATTCGTCTCCTTTGCGGGAGTCACTTTACCTTTCCCTTTCAAGTGATCTATTTCTTCCAAAGCTTTTAATACCACCTCCCTTTGAGCTGGGCACCACTTCATGATATCAAAGAAAGATAGTGATGTCTTCTGCCTTTGCAATTCTGCAACAAAATCAAACTCTGAATCATTCCTAAATTGATATTTAGGAAAAGAAGGGTGATTACCTCTATTCTAAGTATCAGAAGGTCCCTTTGGTGGGCGTGGATTGTTATCTGCATTCTGATTTGGTGGAACCATGTTGTTAGGGGGTGCAGATGTAGTGAATGGCCCTTTGTTTTGGTTCCTCAAAAAATGACCACCCTTAGATTGGAAGGCTTGAGCATCATAGACATCTTCTTCTGGCTCATTATCCCCTTGCATAGGGAATTGATACTTTTCTTCAATGGTTTCATAAGTCATGGCGGTGCTGGCCAGCCCATTGCCTTGATTAGAATTTTCTACTTGAGGATGGGCATCAGCCTGTGCAATTTTCACCATCTTCTCCATTTCTGGGCAATTGACCTCAGAATGGGCTACTGTATCATGCAACCTACACCAATTTGTCATAAAATTTAAATCAGCAACATTAGCAGTATTTGATCTCTCTTCACCTGCTTGATAATTATGGGGAACTCCTCCATTGTTAGGTCCAGTGTTCCACTGCCTATTGTTGTTGTTGTTGTTATTGAATCTCTGATTGTATCCTCTGTTTTGATTTTGATAATTCTGGTTTGAGAAATTTTGATTCTAGAAGTTCCTATTGGTGTTCTGATTAGAGTAATTGCCCTGATAGTTGTAACCTCCCTGATTGTTGTAATTCTGGTTTTGATTATTGGGAGGGTTTTGTCTGAGCTGTGCCATGTCATTTGACATCTGAGAGAGAGTCTTTTTGAGAGTCTCTACTTCACTTGTAAGTTGAACAGTTTGATCATTCTGCACATTTTGAACTATGGCTGGCGAATGGACATGGGTTGGTCCTCCCCCTTGTTGCGATTGATTTTGAGGTTGATGTGTGGTATTGTGCATGCTATTGCCAAAGAAAGGCACAGTTGGTGGAGCTTGCAACTCAGATATAGGTCCATAATGGGAATAAGACATCCCTAGGACAGTGTTGTATAACGGTGGATTAGGCATCTGATAATTCGTTGGAGGAAAAGGTACTCCCAACCCTCCAGGTTGCAGATTTGTCTACTATTGCAATTTGATAGCCAAATGATAAATCTTAGATAGTGAGTCAATCTCATCAGGTTGATAAGTTCTTTGTAAGAACATACCAATCAAAGGATCAACAGCTCTCAGATATGCCTGTATGGCCATGGCTTCCAGCACTAGGTAAGGCTCTTGTAGCCTACAATACATTCTATGGAATCTAGTGTTGAACAAGGGCAACGGTTCATGATGCTCCTTTCTAATAGTGGAAAATTGGTGATATAGTATGGCAGGGTCTACATATACCCTAAACTGATTAATAAAAGCATTCTCTAAATCTATCCAACCCAGAATGGATCCTTGGGGCAGATTTAGATACCAATTATATGCCATATCTCCTAAACAGTAAGGAAATAGTCTACATACCACATCTTGATGAGCAACTTGAGCTCGTGTGTAGGCATCTTTGAATGCTTGTATATGCTCCTCTGCATTTCTTGATTCTCCATGCATGTATTTCAGACATAACTTCTCTGGGTTCTTTGGTAAATCATGGAATCCGCCTGGAATAGTCCCTAACGGGGAGGGATTACCCACAAAATAAGCCATTGGTTGTATTGGTTGGGCAGGTGGTGGTGATAATGGCTGAATTGGTGGTGACAAAGGCCTACTTGGTGGTGGTGTGGATGGAATTGGTGGAAATCCTGGTGGAGTAAGTGGTGGTAGTAATGTAGGTATTTCTACCCTACGAGCATGAGGTCTTGATCTAACCGGGGTTTGAAGTTCTTCGAATAGTTCACGATTAGTAGAGGATCTAAGAACCCTCTCGTATCCCTTTGGCGAAAAAGATCTTCCGCGAGCTAGCTTGTCCTCTCAAGCCCTCCTTCTAGCGCCAATTTTTGTTGATGGTTAAAATGACACAAACAACATTAAAACAAAATATTTCTACTCTATTTCTCCTGAAAGAGAAAGACAACATGTAGTAGCCTAACTCCCAAGGTCCTGGTAGTTGGTTCTCAACTGTCTAATGTCACTCAATTGGTTCATGCAACTGTAATATTCAAGGGGCCTGTGCTGGTAACAAAGGATTCAAGCTATGACTCTTTTTATCAAAATAGTTCCTGTAAATCAATGGGTTCTAAATAAAAGAAAAAGATAGATCCAAGGGGTAAATCAGTAAGTATGAATTAAATTTATCTAATATCTAGACATATACTTTTAACAATGAATGTTTTCTTAAAAAAAAAAAAAAACCATAGCATGACACAACCCACAGTATAACTGTACCATCATATACATCTTAGGTGCTTAATTCAATTCCACTATTCGCATATCACAAGTATTTCCAAGATTTCAAAACAACACACATTCATTCATCATCAAAACTATAGATCAACAGACTTCAATAACTTTAATTCAATGACAATTTAACAAGATAATATTTAAACCTGGTTTCTTCTAATGACTTTCATCACATAAGAAACTATCATGCTTCAACACAATCACTGGCATTCAGGTGGATTATAACTCATTAACCTTATCAAACAACACAATTCAATGCAAACTCCATATTTCATAAACCTGCAATTCTATTAACTGTAAAAAGATCTGGTACAATGTATCTCTGCAAAACTCTATAAAATTCTATCTCCTAGCACTAGGTAAGCCAATCCAATTCTCAATTAGCCGACCCTTACAATGTGATACCCATCTGGTATTTATAGATATACAAAAAGAAGTTCGAACTTCACTTCTATCTTAGGCTTTCCACCTTTTTAGGAACAATCAACTTTCTTGGAAACTCAGATCAACTTTGATCTTGAGTTCTTACATTATGCATTCAGTTTGATCTAACAATAGAAGATAGAAATAGAAGAAAAGAAGTCATGCACCCTTAAGACTGTCAGTGCTGCATGCATGCAACATGCAAGGAAAAAGAACATCATGCATGCAAGATTTTATGCATATGAAGCTGGATCCGCTATGAACTCATCATAACTGGTGACGACTTGTTATAGCATATCCATATTTGGCCCATCAATCCAATCATCTTCAAATTTGATGCGATCCAACTCAACTGCAACAAACTCTTTCATACTTTTTACCTTGATAAATTCTCTCCCTGCAGCTTTTATTTCTTCTTTAACTTCTACAAGCCGATCGGAGTCAACAATCCTTTGCGTTCTCCCTGTCAAGTTTGCTCATTCTGCAAAGGTCTCTTCATGTAATTCTTCAAAGCTATACTGACCCAAATACTAGTCTGATTCCACCTTGCTTACTTTCACCACCGGATTCCTATGATCATACCTCAATGTATAAGGTAGCTGTTCTGGTTTCACCTTCTTGATTTTCGATGCTGTTTTTGATGTTCCAGCCGGTTGATTCCTTCGAGTAGCCTCTCCTGACATTCCTGACATCTCTCAAATCTCTTGCAAGCAAACCTCTAATTAGACCTTTAGATAAATCATCATAAAACATGCTTTTAAAACATACCTGTCACACATATATCGGAGTCAGAACCAGACAAAAGCTCAAAACAATCTCTTTTACAAAACCGGCAGACTCGGAGCAAAAAACGTTATAGGAACTTCACCTAATAACAAATGGGCTCGGAGTCGGAGTTGGAAAGGTTATCAGAGCTGGGATCGGAATGAAAATGTGATTTGGTTTTCTTCGAATTCTCATTTTCATATTCTATTTCCATTCCGCCTCCGCCTCTGATTTAGTCATTGTTACTTTGAAGAAAGACTTTCCATTATATGCGGAGCCGAACACGGGATGAAAATGGAACTGATAACCTTCGCAAACAAAATTCTTAAGTTCAAGATCAGTTTTCGATCTCGCCTCTGCCAGTTATCATATTCTTCAAGGAAACCTTTTAAAACTCGGAATCAGAAATAGGATAAAAAATGGAATTGATAACTTTTGTAAAACAAAACTCTTATGTCCATAATCCATTCCAATCCTGCCTCCGCCTATGCTAATCATGACATCATCAAATTTATTCATTTTCAACATAACTTCATGATTAAAACCTAGGTCGCTATAAAATGGCAAAGGAGCTTTAAAAATACCATACTCATATGACCATGGGGAATCAATGGCACTTTAGGGTATCATTTTTTTAAATCATTTAAAGTAATTGCAGAGACCAACGAAACCCTAAACTAACAAACCTAATAAAACTAGGGCATGGGTTTAAAACCCTACCATTCTACCAAATGACGAAACCCTAATTTAAACAATAAATCTAATCTACCCTAACTCACTGTAAAATCTCTAATCTAACTCATGCCATTAAAAATCTTCAATCTAATCTAATCTACTGCAAATCGAAAATGACACGACACAATCACGATTAAGACGTAAAAGTGACAATGCCCAAAAATAGAAAGAAACGACACAATAAAACAAGACAACAAAGATTAAAGCAAAACAAACAAGCCAAAACAAGAACCTACTCATTCAATCACATCAATGATCATAAAATTGCTTTAAAACACAATGATTGAACATGCGAGCAGATATAAAGAAAAAACACCACGAACACAACTACAAATAAACAACGAACAACAAAGATTAAAGGCCTACCTCAAATGCAAACAAAGCCGCGCTAACTTTCTGAATTGATTCGCGCACAATATCCCTTCTCTATCTCGATCAATTTGCTCAAACAAACTCTGCTATTGCTCTTCGCGCTCTTAGACTTGTGATAATAACAATAATGATCGGCTTTAACCATTAATAAAGGTAAATATGTCAATTTCTACCTACACCGGCAACCACCATTAATGCATTAAAACGCAGTAAAGGCGGAGCCGGAACTGTAAGAGAACGAACACTGGTCTGGAGTGCAACTTCAGTCAAAAAGTCAATGACAAAAATTGGTGGGGGTGGAACTAAAATGGAAACAAGATCTTACATTTATAAATTTCCAAACCTTATTCCCATTCCGGCTCCGCATCCGACAACTAAAAACAAAACCAAAACAAGTACAAAAAGTTAAGTAAAAGACCAACCTAATAAAACAAAACACCAAAAACCGAGACAAAACAAACATTAAAAAGTAGCGGAGTCAGGATCGGAATAGAATTTGATTTTGCAAATTTTGATAACAACCATCCCAATTCCCACTCCGGCTCCGCTTCTGCCAAAGACCAAAAACAAAGGCAAAGAAAAGACTATTGGGATGGCACCAAAAACAAGCCTCAAAAGAACTTTCAAGACCCGATTCAGCTCCGATTCCGATTCCGACAGAGAAACCAAAGAAAAACAAAGTATTGGCAAAACTAGACTCCAAACTTTGTTTCAAAAACAACTAAGTACAAAAATAACAAAGGGGGACCCATTTTGAC
>VCHN02001442.1:0-22298 GCA_007115665.2 Sequoiadendron giganteum
GATATGACAAATGATAAGATTGCAGCTCGTCCTCTGCCTCTCAGGCTGCCTGCAAAGAGGGACACAGCTCAATGGAATTTCCCATGGTGATAGAGAAATCAAGTCCACCCTTCTTTTTCCTTTTCTAAATCTTATCCTAGGCAATCAATTGCCTAGATACCTCAAGCATTACTATGTGATCAGTGGGGTATCGTGGTAACCGATACGGATACGAAGTGAACCCTTGCAGCCTAATATATGTGAATTTCGGGAATTGGATGAGCCAATACCCATATTCCTCAATCAGTGTCTGTGCTTCTTTAGATATTCTCTGCTGCGTCCTCTGCTGAAGTGTCCTCGCAATGTGCATTGTGAATGCATCATTTGCCCGTTTATAGTTGGCAATGTTAGCTAAATGTAGTTGTGTGCAGGCTTCATGGATTTTGAATTGACCAGGGGCACAGCCGATTGGCTCCTTGTACGAAATCCCTCTGTACTTAGTCATTCTGGCCAACATGTAAATTACATATGAGCTCATGTAGAAAGTCTTCGTCACCTTCAAGCTCCTGAATTGCTCATCGATGTGGTTGTTAATCATCCTAGCCCAATCGACACACTCTTTTCCTTCCAAGATGATCTCGATGAAGTAGAACATCCAAGGCTCGAAAATGTAAGCCTGTGCACTCCCATTCACCCGGCTCAGCATCATTATCAAATCACAGTATTCTTGTTTCACGTCCTCGGCAATTATCCGCTTTGGGAGCTTAGTGGTGGCCCTTGGCCGTGATCCAAACTCTGTTGATGGGACTGCAAGTATGGGACTCTTTTCGAAGAGGAGAGTACATCTTGTCCATTCTTTGTTTGTTCCTGGGAGTAACATCTCCCTAGCTTGAATCCCAAATGCTCTCCCATGGCATCCTAGAAGTTGATGCATGACACCGGGAGAGACACCTGCCCCAATGCCTGGCTTGTAGTGATTGGCGCACTCCATAATTAGCTCCGGACACTGAATTGCTGGCGGAAAACTAGCAGCTGCGTAGATTCCACTCTTCATTATATTATGTGCCGTGACTGATGGTTGATGGCCCCCTAGCCCGAACATCCTCGATTTGAGTGCATTTAGATTAAATGAACCAAAGTTGGTGTCATTTAATCCCGCCAACTTTGAAACTATTGCTGACTTTGGGAGAAATGGCTTAGCGAGCCTTTTAATCATTGCCTGCCGGGATGAGCTAGCCTTGCCTGCTTCAGTGTTTGCAGCTCTGCCTGCGGCTCTGCTTGTTCTTGCAACATCCTTTGCTCCGGCCATCTGCAAAATAAAATAGAATAGCAATAAGCTAGGTTGCAGATTTTTTAAATAAAATGAAGTAACCTCCGAGACGGCTGCGAACGTGGAGTTAGCTTTTTGAAAATAAAAACTCTCAGCATAAATTACTAACTCCAAACCTCGTACTGTATAAAAAACTTCAAGCTTATAAAGAAGCTTTCAACAACTGCACTTCCGACTGGCGAAGAAAATTGCAACCAACTACCAACTTT
Organism: Sequoiadendron giganteum; assembly: GCA_007115665.2. Lineage (NCBI taxonomy): Eukaryota > Viridiplantae > Streptophyta > Pinopsida > Cupressales > Cupressaceae > Sequoiadendron > Sequoiadendron giganteum. The sequence continues at coordinate 1,519 of VCHN02001442.1, forward strand.
CAGCAATGTGGATACTTTCTCAGCACAAAATGAATTAAATCCTTTGTCTTGACTTCGTCAACCTCAGCAACTTTCAACTTCTAGCAGCTCGAATAAGTAAAATCTGCAGCAAGCTTCAACTTTTGAAAATAAACCTCCAGCAGCTCCGGAAAACAACTTCAATCTTCAAAATTGCAGCAACAAGTTCTCAGCTCTTCGGCAAATAGAAATTTCTTCAGCAACTTCGCACTTTCAGCAACTCAACACTCCGAAATAAAATAAACTTTCAAAGAAATTCTCTCCTCAACAACTTCGAAAATACTTCAAGAACTTCTTCAGCAACTTCAACTTCAAAAAAAGTGAGGAGAAACGAGAGAAGAGATTGTTTAAATAACTCTTCTCGGAGAATCCTGCTAAGTAGTGCTGGGGCTATTTTTAGCGCCTTCATCAATTTTCCACTCTCTTCGTTCGGAATCTTCTAATTCAAGCGCAGTAGTGGGCTAGTCGTCAGCCTGTCATTATGGCAATTGCCATTAATAATGATTCCTTCCTTGTAAAAATTCGAATTCTTCCTCTTAGAATGCCAGTTAACTCTTGGCGATTTAAACAACTCGCGAGAAAAAAATCACTTGACTTGATTCAAAATTCCATTTTAAAATCTCGTAGTGTTTAAATAAATTCAACCCGAAAAATTTCGTGGGAGTTGTAAATTCATTTCCAACTTTTAAAATGTCTGCCATTTAAATCCTCAATTTCATAAAATTTGCCTTAGACATTTTAAATTTTCTCTTTAAAATATTCAACTCCGAGTGATTTAAAATCACTTGCCTGTTCGAAATAACTCATCCTCTGAGATTTAATTTCCGTTAGGAAAATAATCTAGGCAAAACGAATTTCCTCTGAAAATATTAAAATTTCCCTTAGGAAATTAATTTTAAAATTTCCCAACCCATGGGTGTATTTTAAACGGGTTCATTTAATTTTTATTTGACCCATGGAAAAAATATATCAGTTGCTTTCGCCTTGGAAATAAAATTTCATCACTGTGTCCACTTCATTTGAATGCCTTTGGAAAATTATTTTCAATTCATATCAAGGCGTACTTTCTCCAGTGCAATATTTATCTCACTTGGTATATATTTTTTTTATTTCCACGCGTTAGCCAATTCTCATGTAACCCCCTTCACAATGTTGGGCACATTTCATAGGTGGAGCTTTGATTTTGGTGCCTTAGAAATTTTTCTTCACTAGCTGGAAATGGGCGCACTCCATAGCCTCAATTTTCATTTTGAATGCCTTAGCATATTTTTCAGATCTCATCCATGGGGTGGGCGCATTTGCTACTGTGAGCTTTTATTTTGAACTTAGGCATTTTCTACCTACTTCTCCATCATGGGCGCATTTCCACCCATCCACTTTTATTTCCAATGCCTTAGAATAATTTCAAGGCAATTCCTCAAGGTGGGCGCATTTTAGATGTAGAGCTTCTACTTGATGGGCGCAAACTAGAGGTAGCACTTTCATTTCATGCCTTAGACGAATTTCAAGGCTCTATTTCCTCTTTATCTCCCTGGGCGCATTTTAGATGGCCTGCTTTCATTTTCTTTTTGCCTTAGAAACTTTTGAAGTCACCCGCTTGTCTTGAGGGCGCATTTTAGGTGTCATTCTTCATTCTCATGCCTTAGAAATATTTCGGCCCAACCACTCCTAGCACAAGGGCGCATTTCTATGTGCTTACTTTCAACTTCATCATGGGCGCATATTGGGTGTCAAGGTTTTGTTTTTGCCTTAGAATATTTTTGAAGTATCCATTATCCTTCTCAAGGTGAGGGCGCATTTCACTAGGTGAGCTCCTATTTTCAATGCCTTAGCATTATTTTCTCCAGCAACCCTTTTACACTTGAGGTGGGCGCACTTTGAAGGGTCTACTTTTATTTTACACGCCTTAGTTTATTTTTCTCATTTCTCCTTCTTGAGGGCGCATTTGATGTGCCATGCTTCCATTCAAACACTTAGGCATTTTTCACATGTAAGCCTTGACTTGAGGGCGCATTTCATGGGGTGAGCTCTTGTTTTCAAAGACTTAGAAACTTTTGAACTCTCCCAACATGACTTGGGCGCATTTTGAAGGGGATACTCTTATTCTCATCATGGGCGCATTTAGCATGCTATGCTTTTATTTCATGCCTTAGAAATTTTCAAGGCTTCCATCAAGGTGGGCGCATTTGCTATGCTCAACTTTGAATTTTGCCTTAGACAATTTTCAAGCTATCAATCTGTGAGGTGGGCGCATTTTGAAGGGGATACTTTCATTTTCCCACACTTAGAATATTTTCCATGCCTCTGCCTGCCTTTGTTTATGCATTCTATTTTTAGCAAGTTGTGCTATTTTTAGCAAGTCCCTTGATTTTCAACCTCTAAGGCTCCGTTTTGCCTGAAAATTTCATCATATGATCTTCTTCACCTTGTGAACCTGTTTTGCCAGTCCTCTGCCCTGACCTGCTATTTATAGCCACCTGCTATTTATAGTAAGTTTTGACTTTCTGACTTCAGTAGCTCCGTTTTGCCTGAAAGTTGCAACGCTTGATCTTGATAGCTTGAGGGTCACTCTGATGCCAACCTCGGGTGCAGACCTGCTATTTATAGCCGTGCCCTGACTTACTAAAAATAGTAAGTTCTCCGATTTCGCTCAAATTTTGCCAGCAGGTACCTTGAAGTGTGCTGACATGGTGGGGTGCTTCGTTTCGGCTATTTTTGGATTTCACCCCCTATAAAAGTGGAAACCCTAATTTGACTTGTATGTATCCCGAACGGTCTCCGTTTGACTTCGTTCCTTCTGCATGTCGTTCTGTTTGCTGAACTGGAGTGTTGGGGGCGGCTGCCAGAGTGTACCTGCTAAAAATAGAAACTGCCTGAAAAGTGACTCATCCACTGCCGGATGGTTTTGCATGTCATATTGCCCGTGGGATCTCAAAAAACCCAGAAAAACCCAGAAAACTGGTCTGCATGCATGCACTGGCTAAAAATAGTAAGTCCTCAAAACTCGATCTTCTCCGCTTGCATGTCACCTTGTTGCGAAGCTCTCGAAAAACCCGTAAAGAAAAACCCGACATGTGTTGAAAAACACTGCATGCGAACCCTAAAAATAGCCTCCGAAGGCTGAACTCTGAAAGTGGTCGTCTCGGTTTGCATGTTACATCACTGCTAAGGTTTTGGAAAACCCAAGGATTCTCGGACATGCATCTGAAAAGCTCATGTGGAAACCCTGAAAACTCTTGAAGCTCAACGCCAAAAATAGCAAGTCAGATCGATGGGCTCAAAATTTCGCGTAGGCGTTTGATGTTACCGGGATCACGGTGGAACCCTAAATTCCAAAATCTCAATAAAATAGTCCCAAATTGAATACTTACTAAAAATAGTAAGTTGTCGGAATACAGTGAAAATTTAGGGGGACTCTGCTGGAAGTCCTCTGACTGCTGTACCAAGCTTAGATTTCAATTTCGTGACTCAGTTTGACCCTTAAAAGCCTGAAGGATGAAAACCCTAATTACACAGACTTAACCAATACTTTAACCTGGGTCAAACGACAGGACATCCCTGGAAGGACCAGAGACCAGAGAGAGAGCGAACCAAAGCCAAAAGACCAGAATGGAGCAAAATTTAGGGGGTCCCCATCTTGATGGGGTGATGTGTGAAAAAGGTCACAACAGAACCCCTATAAAATAGGAAACCCTAATTTGCAAATCTAAGTAGCCTACGGATGTTGGGAAATAGGCTAAATCCGAATGAAGAGCGTAGGGCGAAATTGGGAACATTACAAGGACCTTACCCCTTGATTTTGTAGATCTTCTAGGATGGAAACCCTCTAGAGTTCAAATTGGTTTGGGGATAGAAACCCCCAACCTTGAGGAAGCAATTCATATCAGCCAGGTAGTGGCCATTGGCAAGCAAGTGTTGAGACTTGGCAAATTCCTGTTATCATATATTGCTGCACCATCCAGCATCCAGTTTTTGGGTGAACTCAATTATATCTGCTGCACCACCTCTACTGAATGGTCAGCAATTTGTTTGCAAATTTCATAAATATTATGTCTATGTGGCGCCACCATCTTGTACACCTGCTGTTTGCAATTTATTCATTGCTGGGTATTTGTTGATGATTACAATCTGAAATCAAGCAATCCGATTTAAAGTTTATTTGCTTGTTTGCTGTTCTAATAATTCCTTGTTGTGCACTGAAAACTAATTTCCTTCAATCTTAAATTAGACTTATTGCGATTGGTATTGCTGATTGTTTATATCAAAATCTAATGATTGTCGATCAATATCTTTGTCGCTGATTATTCTTGATGAGCACACTCTTGTATTGAGAGGGCAGGGGGGTGGGAAGGTGTTTGAATCAGTATAATATAATCTTTTACTTATCTTTTACTTTTTCAAGTTAATAATCACAATAATATTAATCACAAAACATCAACAATTAAGAACACAAGATTCGTGTGGAAGCCCTTTCAGGAGAAAACTGCGAAGACCCAATCCAAAGACAAATAAAGTACTTCTTACAAAATATCCGTAGGCACCAACGCACTAGATACACCAATCCCCACTGCTAAGCACCAACTTAGCAAGAGACACCAATCTCTTCTACTGAGAGGCACCAACCTCTAACTCAATAAAGTCTTGTCTTCTAGAGATAAATCTCCTTCAAAATCTGCCTTGAATGATCTATTATTTTCTTCTCAAATCTGCTTGTGTTTGTATGATTTATCTTCTATTATCCACACACTTGCATTTAACCGCACTTCTTATTCTTCCTTTTATATCTTCATGGCGCACTTGGACAGTGGTGTGATTTCATGAAAAGAGGCAACATTTCACTAAACACATCATATCTTTTCCAAAGGAGGAGACTCTATATGTCTTTATTTATGGCACCAAGATGGGGTCGGCCCATTATTATTTCAATTTAAATTTATTTTTTATTTTACAAACAAGGCGCCAATGTAGAGGAGGGCCAACTAGCATGAATGAGGAATTAGTAAGGTTTGTGGGCACCAAGATGAGGGCCATCTTTGATCTTAGTGGAGTATATTCGATTAGCGGCCTTTAGCCATTGCATCCTCATGTGATTTCCTTCTTGGACCTATGATTTCCTTCTTGACACTAAGTCACAAGGTTTGGTGAACATCAACCATGAAAATTGAATTTGGGTGAATTTCAAATATTTTTATAAAATTCGTTAAAATTTGCTCTAATGTTCATAAGAAAAATGTCACTTTTTTAAAGTGTTTATTAGATTTTTCGAAAATATTTTTAGGGTTTTCTATTTGTTTTTCCAATTAAATGTTGCTCGTGAGTCCTATAAACACAACCGAATTTGTTTTAGTTGCTCTTTGGCGTGAGGTTTTCAATTTGTTTGTAAAATGCCACCCTTATTTTTTCACAAATTTTTCATCCGTTAGCGTTAGATGAAAGCAAAGATGAGCTACTGAATTATAACTTTCCACTTTCTAATCACCCAGATCCCAGAGTGGGCAAGGTGAGAGCATACGGTGTAAGGGGATCCTTGCAAAACTGAAGTAACAATGCTAACTGAAATAGCACTTTGCACTTTCTGACTACCCAGATCCTAGTATGGGCAAGGTGAGAGCATACGGCGGTTGGCTTACACTATTGTTTTCTCTAAACTACCACTTCTTCAGTGGGGTGAGTTGTAAATAACAAGTGCATGAAGTAAACAAGGAATGCTCTTGGCGGCAAGCCAACCACTTCCACTTTTCAATGGGCAACAAAGAAAGTAATGCACTTGGTGGAAAAGCCAACCACTTCCACTTTTCAGAGGGCTACAAGAAATGTAAATAAAATAAACTCGACCACTTATTCAGAGGAAGTGTGAAGTACATTAAGCAAAGGCTTGACCACTCTCCAGCGGGAGCAACCACTTATGCAGTGGGGTAAGTATCCAAAATAATTGAAAGTAAAGAGCTGAATGGTACTACCATATCAGCTTTACAATGAGAGCCTGATACAAAATAATATCAAATGAACTAGTCAAAATGATAGCCAAATACATCAATGATCAATCTCTGCAACATAAGATCAGTTAGGCATCGTAAAACATGAAAGGGTAAGGTTATATCAGGTCTGGTATAACAGCAACAGCAGTCTGATATACTTGAACAGCGAACACGGAACTCCAATCAGCCCTCAAGAAATGACCATAACTTTCACAAAACCCATCGAAATTAACTCAAATCTTTTGCAAATGAAAGAGCAAGCTTATGCGTCCCAAATCAAGTACCAAGCTGCCACCAACCAAACTGAATAGCCCTGGCACAAATCCCAATGCACCTATTGCAAATGGTATGGCCTCCTAGACATGTTGACCTCTTCTCAAAAATCAGGTTCTCCACTAAAAAACACCAAACATTGGGCAAGCGGTTGCCCAAGCATGAGGAAACCACAAAATCAATACTCACAAAATGATCTCAACTCCTTCGATCAATACGAGCAAAAACATTGGTCAGCTATGCATAACCAGCAACTTGAAAAACCTGATAAACACTCCAAAAAGGTTTTTAAACTGCAAACTAACACACCCCCACACCAAAATATCCTGTAAAACATCAAACGCAACAAAAATAGAAAGCATAATGAAAACCATCACCATTGTTCGCTCTACTGCAACCCCTGAGATGAAGTTGCAACACTATTTAACTATGAGGTATCTCTCAACCTCGAAATTGAAGATAGCTTGGAGGGATTTCGTCCTCAAAGCCCCAAGAGTGGTTTCTGCAATCTAGCAACATTCCATTACATCAAAATAGCATAACAAATGAGAGTAAGAGAGGAGGTATAAATAAGCTCAGCAACCCATAAGTTCAAAATGTATTTCCCTCCAAAAAGGGATGCCAACTCTAGGAGCAATATAAAATTCAATTAAAAACACTTTGACCATGACTTTAGGCATCCACTTTGGCTTGGCATCAAATTAACTTTTAAAATGCATAAGTTACCCAAACTTGACGTCCAACTCCAATGATCCCTTTTTAAAAACAACATAAGTTGTGCTACCTAGGCATGGGGGCCAAAAAAGCAACATAAAAATATAAGACAACTTAAGTTGCCAACCTGCCAAATTCAAACTCCAAGAATGTTGGAGAAGCCACTACTCAAAATATCAAGATGCCAAACACTGCATTGCCATACCACCAAAAATAGTAATCCTGCTCAGAAATGTTGCCAACACCACTACCAAAAATAGCACTTACTAAAAATAGTGACTCCAAACTCAAAATGAGCACAATCTAAGTAGTTGTCGTAACTTACTAAAAATAGACACTACTAAAAATAACAATGACTACCCACCAAAGCTCTCAAAAAACCCAAAAAGACCCAAAAAGCATACTAGCAAACTCCTGCAAGGAACTCTTGAAAATTGACATGAAACCTCCAAGAATCATGGAAACCCCAAAAATGCCTTCAAGTAGCCTACGGGTTTCCGGAGATGGCTAACGGTCACAAAACTGACTAGGACTGAGAGGGGGAGATTATAGTCCTCCCTCCCCAAGATTGGTTGACCTCAAGCAATCGCAAGTTTGGATGCTGCAAAATCTGCTCATCCTCTCAAGTAGCATCCTCAACTGGTAGATTCTTCCAATTCACCAAGTACTCGCTCATAGTCTTTCTCCTCAAAGATTGCTCTCTGAAATCAATAACCACCTCTGGCACCAAAACCAATTGTCCCTCCTCATCCAATGGATGTAAATCAAAAGAAACAACATTGTACCCAAGCGCCTTCTTGAGGCGTGACATGTGGAAGACATTGTGAACCTTCCTACTTGTTGGTAGCTCCAACTCATAAGCCACTTCCCAAACTCTCTTGGTGATCCTAAAAGGCCCATAGAAATGTAGCTTAAGCTTCTCTGCTCCACTCTTCTTGAGAGTAGATTGTCTGTATGGTTGGAGTCTCAGATAGACCATATCCCCAACTTCAAATGTGTGCTCTATACGTTGTTGATCAGCATACATCTTCTATTGATTTTGGGCATGAAGAAGATTGTCCTTAAATGATCTCAAAATGTCTTGACTCTGCTACAACATATCCCTTGCTTGAGGGGCTCTACTATCACCAAATAACAAATCAATGAAGCTAGGAGCCTCACGCCCATACAAAGCCATGAAAGGAGATATTTTGATAGACATGTGGTAAGAAAAGTTATAACAATACTCTCCCAAATGAAGCCATCTCACCCAAGTCTTTTGCTGCCTTGAAACAATTTCTAAGATAACCTTCCAACCACTTGTTCACAATCTCGATTTGCCCATCCGTCTGTGGGTGATAACTAGTGTTTGGAGTGAGCACTGTACCACTCAATCTGAAAATATCCTACCAAAAAGTGCTTAAGAACTTGTTGTCCCTATCACTCACAATGTTCTTAGGCAGCCCATGCAATCTAAACACCTCTCTAAAGAACAAATCAGCAACCTCAGCTACTGTAAATGAGCTAGTAATGGCAAAGAAATGAGCAAACTTCGTCAATCTATCAATAATAACATAGAAGCAATCTCTCCCTTGCACCTTAGGCAAACCCGTGATGAAGTCCATAGAGATACTTTCCCATTTTTGATTGGGAATGGGCAAAGGCTGCAACAAATCAGCAGGAAATGTGTGCTCATTTTTATTCTATTGGCAGATTGGACACTCCTTAACACAACGAAGGACCTCATCCTTGAGACCCTTCCATGAAAATCTCTCTCGAATTTGCCTATATGTTTTGAAATACCCCTAGTGACCAGCCAAGGGAATGTCATGAAATGATTGGAGAACCTTCATTTTGATCTCCGATTCTGACACCAAGAAGATTCTATCCTTGTACAGTCTTCAAAGGTTGATCCTCAAGACTCTTGATGGGAGAAGAGAGAAAAAAGGGCCCACCTTCCTCATCAAACGCATCCCTACTAAATGTCAAATGATTTTTCTATCATCAATGTTGTCGGCCCAATCTGCATCTGTGTATGTTGTGAGGGTGAAATTTTCACCTTTTGGATACCACAATCCAAAATCCATAGTGCCCTTAAGATATTTGAATATTCATTTTACTGCATTCACATGTGTGTCCTTTGGTGTAGCCTAAAATCGAGCCACATACCCAACCGCTTGCATAATATCAAGTCGTGTAGTTGTTACATACAATAAACTTCCATCATAGATTTGTACAAAGTTTGATTAGCTTCAAGAGATTCATCATTCTTGCTCAACTTGCATCCTGTAACCATAGGGGTACTCATCGGATTGTAGTTCTCAATCCTGAATTTCTTCAACATCTCCTTAATGTACTTGGTTTAAGAAATAAATATGCCTTTATCTAATTGTAAAATTTGTACACCAAGAAAGAAAGACAACTCACCAAGCACAGTTTCAAACTCCTCCTACATGTTAATGGAAAATTCTCGACACATCTTTTAACCGTTGCCTCCAAACATAATATCATCAACATAAACAACAACAATCAAAATGTAATCACCTTCATTGATGACATAGACATTGCTATCCGCAATACCTCTTTTGAAGCCTTGTTGGTGTAGATATTTGTCTAATCTTGCATACCAAGCTCTATGGGCTTGTTTCAGCCCATAAAGTGCCTTCCTTGGCTTGCAAACATAGTTCTGATTTTCTGAAATAATAAATCCATTAGGCTGTTCAATGTAAACTTCTTCCTCCAAGTTTCCATTCAAAAAGGCTGATTTTAAGTCCATTTGATAGACTTTAAAAATTTTAAAACTAGCAAGAGCTAACAACATTCTTATGGCTTCCATCCTAGAAACTGGAGCAAAAGTCTCTTCAAAATCAATACCCTCAATTTGAGTGTATCCCTTCTATACAAGTCTTGCCTTGTTCCTTACAACTTGGTCATCTTCATTCAACTTGTAGCATTGTAAATTGTCCCCCTTGTCAATTTTCACACTATGTTTTGCTCCCCCCTAAGTGATTGGACCTAATTATACATCTAATGTCCTAAATTATGAATTTTGTAGTCCATTTGGACATTTATGAAGAAAACCCACATGCAAAACCTAAGCAAACATTTAATATTTTGCTCCCGACAATTTACATCTTGCAAAATAGGGCCAAGACTAAGTCGCCTTAGGTGACTTGATCCCCCTATTTGCCTCCAAATTTTAATATGTCGAAGTTGACATTTTATTATTTGAATTTTAAATGTCAAATGTCATCTATCAAGATTTATTTTTGGGGAAATTACAATAATTGCATATAAATACCTAGTCATTTCACCATTTGAAGACTAACTAGCAATCATTAGTGATCAAGAGTATTATCAAGCAAATATTATCAATTCAAGAGTAGACAAGAGCAGATTTATTGCAACATTTGAACATTGAAGCATCATGTCCAGTTTCATGTGAGTTTGCTCATGTCTATTTTATCATTTTGTTTGTGATGACTAACCCTTGTAGGTCTTTCAAGCAATCAAGCCATTGTGCAATCAAGCCTTGAGGTGATGTGCATGACTTCAATCCTTCAAGGAAATCAATTTTGAGTGGTGAGTTGCAGTCCATTGTTGATTCATCATTCATTTGTCATTTAGCCTCTATCCCTCAACAGGATAAGCTCTCTTTCATCAACTTTGCCATCATGGAGGTGGAAACACCAAGACAAGGTTCGACAAAGGCAAGCCTCTATATGGCACAACCTTTTCTCTCTCTTTGAATGTGCAGGTTTCAGATCTAAGGAAGATTGGAGGAAAATTTGAAAATCATTCATTCATTGTTGCATTCAAACCCTACAACTTGACAACATATGAAAACTTAGTTATTTTAGCACTCAACAAAGATCCAACAGTGAGACACGGAAGGAAAAAGGCATTGAGCAAGCTTCAAAGGACTATGAAAGTAGATTTCAAGTTCAGTTACAAGGACATAGTCGCCCTAGGTGACTTAGTCCTCCAAAATCAAGCTCAGATTTGAACCACAGGTGCACAATACTCCACTCTTCTCGGATTTGATCTCAGAATTTGACTTTTAGTTTCCAGCTTTTCTGTATTTGCATCAAAACAGTGCATTCTCATAGTCATTTAGCTACATCATTACATTTTCATTTCAAATCCATTTCCAACCCCCAAAGCAATTCAGATCCAAGGCTGATTGGCTCACCTTCAAGGTTGCAAGTCAATCTAATTCCCTTGCCGATCTGAATTCTAATGTTTTGTAGTGAAAGGTGGCTAATCCTAGTAAAACCCTAGGATCACTTTTCCCACATTACACAACTTATTTCTGAACACCCATTTATTACCAATTACATTCTTACCCTTAGGTCTTGGAACAAGTTCTCAAGTTTCATTCTTCTCAATTTGATCAAGCTCCTCTTCCATGGCCTCTATCCAATACTTATCTTCAGCTGCTTCTTTGAAGCTCCTAGGTTTGATTTTGGACAGCAAGGATATGTCTTCATCTTCTGAATAATTTACCATCCTTCTTGTTGTTATTGTCCTACCATCTTCTATTATCAAATCTTTTGGATGATTCCCTTGTATAAACTTAGATGGTGTCTTTGTTGGTGCTTTCAATGGTGTCTTCTGCTCAACTATTTCAACTTTTTTTTCTTCATTGCACTCCTCTACATTTTGATCATCAACCTCATGTATCTTTTCAAGAAGATTTCTCTCTTTATCAACTTTCATGTTTGCACTTTCAACAACTTTGTGCAACCTTTTATTAAAGCATTTGTAGGCTTTACTCTTTGAAGAGTATCCAAGAAAAATTCCTTCTTCTACTCTTGGATCAAACTTTCCTAGATTGTCTTCATCTCTTCTAATATAGCACGGACTGTCAAACACTTTAAAGTACTTCACAAATGTTGGCCTATTTTTCCATAATTCAAACAGAGTCTTGTTTCCAATTACTCTGATTAGACCACGTTTCCGAATATAAACAACACTATGAACTGCTCCTCTCTAGATAGAATCAAGAACCTTGGACTCATTTAGCATGCTTCTAGCCATCCCTTGAATTGTCCTATTTTTCCTTTCAACTACACCATTTTGTTATGATGTTCTTGCAGCTGAAAACTGTCTTCTTATGCCACGCTTTTCACATAAATTTTCAAAATCACTTGAAGTAAATTCTCCTCCTCTATCTAATCGAAGACATTTGATCTTCTTGCCAGTCTCATTCTCCACTAAGGCCTTAAATGCCTTAAATTTGTCGAGAGCTTCAGATTTTTCCTTCAAAAAAGCAACCCAAGTCATTCTATAAAAATCATCAATTAATAGCATAAAATATCTTTCACCTTGCATACTCCTTGTTTTGGTTGGCCCGCATAAATCTATATGAATCAACTCTAGAGGCTTTGATGTAGAATACTCCTTGGACTTGAAGCTTCCTCTAGTTTGCTTCCCGAATTGACATTCTTTACAAATTATGCTTGAAGGTTTTAAGAGTTTTGACATATCTCTCACTGCTTCCTTGCGGCTGATCTTAATAAGGTTGTCAAAACTTAGGTGCCCCAACCTCTTATGCCATAGCCAGCTTTCATCTTCTTGAGTCATACAAAACTTTTCACTTTTGAGGTCATTAAGAATGTAGAGATTGTAGCTTGCTCTACTAGCTTCAACAATGGATCTACCTTCTTTGCTTATTTCACATCCTTCAGAATTGAAAGTAAGTGTGTCCTTGGTCACACATCTGGCTCACACTGAGAAGATTGTGTTTTAAACCTTCAACATATAAACCATTTTCAATTTTTGTTCTTCCATCATCTAGAACAAGAGTGTCTTTACCTGAAATCTTAGTTGAAGCATTGTCTCCAAACCTTATTGTTCCACCATTCGTTCGCTTTAAGATGAGAAATTTGTTTGTCACCTGTCATATGTCTTGTGTAATGTCTCTCTCCCAATTTGCCCTAGATTTTTCCCACAAATCACAAATTGCAACGAATTAGGGTCAAGGGTTCATCTTACCAAATAAATATTTCTTTAATGATGCAATCCTGGATTGAAATCTTGTAATCACCACATGAACAATATATGCAAATATATATATATACTTATTAGAGTTAGACAATTACATCACATCCATAGATTATCAACAATGCAAACATATTAGGATTTTGGGAGAAGGGACATGATGGGTCCGCCCAAAGCCATTTCCATACCAAGCCTAAGAGGGTGTATACCACAGCCCTCTCCCTTGGCAGCTTGTACATGCTTTCCCCATCAATGTCTCAACCCCCTAAAGACACTTTCCATCTTGTGAGATTGGGCGGAGATCACAAGTGGGCTCTTTTGGCTCTTACCACTTCACCCCAAGCCCTTCCTTCTTGTGGAATTGGGTGGAGGTCACAAGTGGGCTCTTTTGGCTCTTACCACTTCACCTCAAGCCCTTCCCACAAAGTGGGTTTTAGACACTCAAGCAGATCACATATTCTATCACAAGACATATATATATATATACATGTTTACTAAAATATTATTTATTATCCATACGAAAGATATATACATATGTAAAGCAATGAATGGCAGAAAATATCTGATATACCCTTGATTATATATGTATCTCTGATAATAACGATCTATGGCGTTGGATTGGACTGGTTTCCTTTTGATTGTTGATTTGTATCTTCCCCTGCTTTAACCGATTTGTCTTCAATATTCATAAGATATTACTTATAGAGAAAAAATAGATTAGTTCAATTGAATCATTACTAATAAGGGTTAATAATTGTTGCAAGCATCATTATTGCAAAAATCGTATGTAATATATATATAAACAATTAATTCTTTTCAACTTACTTCCCTTATTGATTTACCATTCATCTTCATTTATCTCTTCTTTTGCCAACTTCCCCCCACATATTCTTCTTCCAAATCTAAGTATATCAGATTAATGTATCTGCTGCTATGCTCAAGAAATGCTGTTCCATATGTCTGTGTTTTATCTTCCTCTTTTTCCCTCAGAATTTCTGTTGTTTCTATTCAGATTGCTAAATCGATTTCTATTCCTCCCTTTATCTCTCTCAAATCTGCACATACCTCTTTTGGATCTGCATATATATCTCTTCTAGAATCTGCATATTTTATCTTTTGGATCTGCCTATTGTATCTCTATGGTGTATTTTATTTCTCTTTCCTCCCCTTCCCTTTTGTCCCCCTATTCTCTTTGCTTATATACCTCATCTTACCCTTTTATGAACAGAGGTGTCCCTTAGAGAATAAGGCAGTTGTTTCAAGGGTCGTCTATTTTTCGAAACTTAATCATTGTTCATTGAGACTCAACTTTGGGCGTTGGCTTTTATAGCTTATTTATTTTCCAATAAGTCGGCCCAGATTTTATCTAACCCATTGCCCTTTTCATTTATATTATTTTTCCTTGGGTCGGCCACCTTGTTCCATTGCTGGGTCAGCTTTCACAAAGAGAAAGAATTGTTCTTCTTAATTATTTAAGGGATTTGCTGGAGTCTACGACTGATCACTGCCTTTAGAAGGAATATATTATATATTTCCTTGTTTTAGTATATTTATTTTATATATTTTATTAATATCTATAGTATTATATTATTATTATTTTAATAGTATTAAATTGTTAATATTTGTATTTTTATTTATTTGCATTTCAATACTTAGTTATTTTAGTGTTCCATTTCAGGGACATGACATCTTGAGCAGCCACTATCAATGTACCATAGATCGCCTTCATTTTGTGCATGGAGGGCTGTTTCAACAATCGTAGAATTTTCTGTCTACTGCTTTCTTCTTTCTCCAAACTTTTGATTTCTTCCTTCTCTTTGACCTTTTTCTCTTCCCTCTCATTTTGTTTACGAGGCTCTGCAAAATTACTTCTACAAACCTTTGCAATATGACCAAAATTATTGCATTTGTAGCATATGACATTAAAATTCATTAAAGGGGAAAAAGAATTCAAATTCCTATTCATGAAACCTTGATTTTTGTTCTTGTTCCATGCAGGATTATTACTAGGATATTCTCCATAATCCCTAGCTCTACGACTGAAAGTATTTATTGCATGTACCCTACAATCCATAGCCTTATGACCAAAATGATTGCATGAAAAACAATAGCCATAAAAGGAGTTATGAAACCTGGTTATTTGAGCTTGCCTAGATGGAAGAGATTTTCTGGAGACATTATTTCTAATTTCAAAATATGAACTTCCCTTTTGACTTTCTTTTACCTTGTTTCGTTCATTGTTGAGACTATTCACATAGCTTTTCTGGTTTTCTTCATTTGTTTTCTTGGATGTTTTAGCTGCTTTGGAACTTTGGCCATGCCACTTTTATCGAACGTCTACTTTTGAGAATTGATGATCTTGTTCAATTTTTTTGAACTCTTTTCATTCTTTAAATCCCTGTTTTCTTAAGCAATAGCTCTGTCCAATTGCTTCCTTAGAGAAACAACTTCATGTTCTAGTTTTTCACAATTTTCTTCTTTAATCTTCAATTGATTTCTCACTTCTTCCTTAATTCTTTTGGCCTCTTCAATCTGAATTTCAGATCTGCAATTTTCTTTTCAGCTTCCTCAAAAGCTTGTGATGCTTTATCCTTTGATTCATTGTCTTCTTAAAGCTATACTTTCAGTTCTGAATTTTTTCTTTTAAGCTTTTCAATCTCATTATAGGCAGAGAAAAGCTCTTCTTCAAGATCTACACCTTCATCTCCTTCATTAGTCTGATTTTCTGAATCTTCCTTTTGATCACCTTTTTCTTCTTTTGCCATAAAGACTATTTCTTCTTTTTCACTTCAGGACTCTCCATCATTGCCTTCGAATGAGCTGATGTATTCTTTGGAATAAAGACTCTTTTTGCATTTTTGAAAATTCATTTTCTTCTCTCGATAACCCTTCTTGTAGTATTGCCAATTTTTCTCATTATCGCTGCCCTTGTTCTTTGCATATGGACATTTGGAAGCAAAATGTCCTACTTTTCCGCAACTGAAGCACTTGAAAGGTAACTTTCATTTGTATTTCTCCGATCCCTTATTTAGTCTTCTCATGAAGTGACCTACTTCTTCATTTGAATCATAATTGTCACTTGGTTCATGCTCCTTATTTTTTCCTTTTCTTGAAGCTTTGAAGGCTGCCTCCTTTTTGGATGTTTGATCAACGGTTCTCATCTCATAGGCAGTTAGGATCCCATTCAACTCATCTTTCGTTTGATTGTCAAAATCTCTCATTTCTTCAATGACAAAAACCTTTGCATCAAATTACAAAGGGAGGGACCTAAGAACCTTTTGCACAACTTTGGATTCTACGATCTCTTCACCAAGACCTCTAATGGTATTGGTCATCTCATCTACACGAAGTAGATATTGAGCAATATTTTCTTCTTCCATTTTGAAGCTTTCAAATTGTCCTCTGTGAGTTTGAAGCTTTTCCTTTTTAACTTTGGCATCTCCTTCATAAATATTTTTCAACTTATACCACATCTCTTTTGCCGATTTGCAGTGCATCACCTTCACCATCTCGAACAAGCCACAAAGAATAGCATTCTTGGCCTTGCCATTACATTCACTAAGCTTCTTTCCAACACTATCCATTGCAAGAGTCGCAAGAGTTATATAACCATCAACAATGGATTGCCAAATATCAAAACCTAGAGCACTCAAATATGTTTCCATTCTTATGCTCCAAAACACATAATTAGTTCCATCAAACAAAGGTACCCTATTTTGTAATGTGCTACCCCACTTTCTTTTTTCTTTTTTTTCAAAAGATTCTCATAACACATTGTGATGACTAGAGAGAGAATTTTTTCACTTGTGCAAATTATGTTACTTAAAATAGTAGGAACATTTTAACCAGTACATTCATGAGCAAATACAAAGGGTACAGAAAATATAGTTTCATTTCTTTTAGTGAAGATTCAAATTAATTTCAACCAACAGTAAACACAATATCATTTGCTAAAGAATGACCACCAAAAAAACTAACAATAATTCCTGTCTCTGGATTCAACACGCACAGGCATAATATTAAAATGATCAGTTCGAATTGATGATTAACTCACTGTTATTTTTTGCCAGGTTCTTCATACCGGTGTTCACAAGTGAGACTTCCCATGCAATGCTCTTTCTTGTAACCCAAACCATTCAAAGATGAAATCGATTTTAGTGTTTGTTTGACATGCGCAGCACAAAAGGGGAAAACGACATGAGATTTCAAGCCCTCTCCAATCTCAAATCCATACTCCAGCTAAAACCCGACTTCAGTTTGACGTCTTTACCAACCAATATCCGCACATTGTAGAAAACGTTACACAACAACTCCTGTCAAGCAGTCGAGAGATTAATATGTTGCCATAATGCGTCGTCCCATGAATGAAAGAAGATATCTTTGCTTGACAAATTCAGAATAAATTATGAATTTCTCTGTTTTGAAGGTCACGCGACTTCAGTCTGATGATTTATATGTCTCGCTAAGGCATAATTTTCAAGCTAACTCAGTCTCCGCCAAGTAGCGCCCGCATTCCTGTTTGAGCAGTTGTATGAATGATTTGGTTAATTCCCAACAATCCCACTTCCACTGAAATGGCATCCTTGAAGAAATTTCTAAATCGGTTCACCAAAAACATGTATTATTCTATCAACCGAAACCAACATTGATGTCCATCATTCCAACCCTGTCATCTGTATAATCCCTGATTATTCTTAACCAGTCACCTCACTCCATCCTGCATCCAATCTCATATTTCTATTCAATGCATTTGGAACTACTTCACTACCCAAGGTACATCTCCCAACACCGAAGGTAATGTTATTTTCTACAACCTGTTCCTTAACTGCAAAAAATCCACAAAACAATGTCACCAGTCACAAAACCAAAACCTTCGTTATTCTCCCCCAGAACACCTCTAGACGCACTGTACACCCAAAACCGTAACTCCCAGGCATTACACTACGATCCTTCAAATTCCATCTTTATTTTATTTTATTTCTTTCATAAACTTCTGACAACTTCAATATTCCCCCAACAAAATATATAAGATTTACTTAAATCTTAAATCTCCTTATATCTCCATAAGAATAAATTAACGCTTTATTGAAAATGAACATTATAATTTAAAGCATTAATTTATTTATACATATATGTATTGTCATTTGCTAAGGGGGGCATTACAGTCCTCCCTCCCCTGAATTGCTTGTCCCCAAGCAATTTTCAATTCGGGGTGCTGCAAGACTTGCTCATTCTCCCAAGTAGCAACTTCAACCGGAAGGTTCTTCCATTTCACAAGATACTCCTTGCTGACCCTTTTTCGAAGAGTGTGCTCCTTGGTATCAATTATAGCCACAGGCATTAAAATGAGTTTCCCTTCTTCATCTAAAGAAGGCAATTCCGTTGACAGGGATATGTTGTGACCCAATGCCGCCTTGAAGCATGAAACGTGAAAAACATTGTGAACTTTGTTGTTTGCTGGCAACTCCAGCTCATATGCCACCTCTCCAATCTTCTTTGTGACACTAAATGGTCCATAAAATCGTGGCTTCAATTTTTTCGATCCACTCTTTTTTAGGGAAGACTACCTGTAGGGCTGCAACCTTAAATACACCATGTCACCAACTTCGAAACTCCTCTCTGAACGATGTTGATAAGAAAATAATTTCTGCTGATTCTAAGCTTGCTCCATATTCTCCTTCAACAACTTCAATATGTCTTGACTTTCCTGTAGTAAATCTCTAGCCTTAGGCACCCTGCTATCCCCAAAAAGTAAATCAAGAAAATTTGGAGCTTCATAACCATAAAGTGCCATGAACGATGACATTCGGATTGACATGTGGTAAGTTGAATTATAACAATAATCACCCAAGTGTAATCATCTCACCTATGTTTTTTGCTGCCCTGAGATATAATTTATGAGGTACCCTTCCACCCACTTAACAATTTTTGATTGACCATCAATCTGTGGATGGTAACTAGTGCTAGGAGTAAATTTCGTCCCACCCAATCTAAAGAGTTCTTGCCAGAAAAGGCTCAAGAACTTACTATCCCTGTCACTAACAATGCTCCTAGGCATTCCATGAAGTCTGAAAATTTCTTTGAAAAACAGATCAACCACTTGTACTACTATATATGTAGCTGAAATAACATGAAAACGAGCAAATTTTGTGACTCTATCAACAACCACATACACACAATTCTTACCTTGAACCCTCGGAAGGCATGTGATAAAATCCATAGAGATACACTCCCATTTCTGATTAGGAATGGGTAGTGGCTGCAACAATCTGCCATGTCCCCGAAATAGCAATACCATAAAGACCAAGTGCTAAAATACAAATAAATTAATAAATAAAATAAATAGCAATATTAATATTAAATATAAAATAAATGTGTACCATATCAATATATAAATATATAAATATAAAATAACAAATAACAAATATAATAATAATATATAGGCAAATTATTGTTATTACATTCTAGTATTAAATAACTTAATATCAAAAATATTAATAATAAATAAATATTATAATCATTACACATCAAAGATTGTAATAGATTAGAATAAAATAATAATAAGATATAAGCAAATTGGTTTTATTATTATACTTTAATGTTAAAATATGTTCAATAAAACATCAAAATAAAATAATAAAATAAGTATATAATCTGAAATATCATGATTATTAGTAATAATATATTATTTTCAAAAATAGATATGATTGTGATAATAAGCCTTTAAAGGCAACAATTAAATCTAACAAAGGGATATATTTTATGAAAAGTCACCTCTTTCACCAAACAATACATTCCCCCCATGAGTCACCTACCTTGAATGGTATAAATAGAAAGAAGGAAAATAAGGAAGAGGGAAAAACATTGAGAAATACGATCTGCAATTCAGAACGGCAGCAACAATGATTGTTATGCATTGGAATATAGACCCATTTAATATATATATATAAACATTGAGAAATACGATTTGCAATTCAGAACAACAGCAACAATGATTGTTATGCATTGGAATATAGAGCCATTTAATATATATATATAAAATAGGCATACAAGTATATATGCATAGATATAGATAAATTTTATGATGAATAATATGCAATGAATCAAAAATATATATGAACAAGGAAAGAATAATTAGTGTTCCACGGGGACGCATCCCCCCCCCCAAATTCTGGCCGTCCCCTCGTCTCGGACGTTTCGGGGACTTGGAGACGGCAGAGAGATGCCCTCCGCCGTCCCGCCACCGCCACCGAACGTGAGAAACATCAGGGAGACGCGGGGGACGCTTGGGTGTCTCTGAGACGTCTCGGGGATGCCCAGGCGTCACTTGAGCGTCTCGGAGACGACCAGGCGTCCCCCGCATTGGAACGTCATGTAAAGTGTTTTTTTTTTTAAATTCTTTTATTTTTGTTGGTTTGTGTGCCTAGTGTCGAACCCTAAAGCCTTGTGGGACCCATCTCAAAGCCTCTAAATGAACTAAAACACTCTAATTGCTCATTTTTTTACTCACATATGCATTTGATGTTTTGGAGCAGCTAGGTGAAGAAGAGGAAAACCAGTAAGAAAAGTGAGTGAAAGAGTGAGTTTGAGGTGATGCAAGTGCAAGAGGGTGAGAAGGAGAAAGAAGAAGAAGAGGAGGAGCATTCTACACCAATTTTGAAGGATTTTTCAAACACAAGGTAGGGTTTTATGACTATTTTTTGAAGTTTTTAACTGTTTTTTCAAAAAAAATATATTTTGTTTTCCAAGTTTTTAGATTCATTTTGAAAATGTAGTTTGATGTTTGAAATGGGCATTGAAATGAAAATCAAAACA
>VCHN02001285.1:0-23670 GCA_007115665.2 Sequoiadendron giganteum
CGACAAAGTTGGTGCAATCTTCCAAGGATGAGAAAATGTTCAAACTATGACACAACACGTTCATACCGTCAACACGACGCATACAAACACATGAACCATAATCGAAGTTAAGTGCTGATACTCCAGTTGACCACGCAAGGCGAACTTACCATCAGCAAGTCCGCTAGTGGTATGGACGAGAAGACTTGCTCAAATCACAACGCCACACTCCACAACTAACAACTACTTGCATGAAATAAAATCTATTTTACTCTATCTACCTTGAATTGGAAAGACGAACAAGCCTTGCTAGCTTCTCACAATAGAAGATAGAACCACCAAACAATGATAAATCTTTATATTATGAGAGTGTTCACAACAACTTCTTACAAAGTCCTCAATGGGAAAACTTCCTTTCCTCCTCAATCTAAGCTAACTTCTAAGCTCTACTCTCTAACTTCTATCTCCAATACTCTCTAGCTCTGATCTATCTCTGATTCTAATTCTAATCGTTACAAATGAGGGGGGATGCCCCTTTTATAATAAGTCCAATTCAGTGGACGGTTCAGATCAAATTACAATGAAGGGCTCAGATCGAGCCACCTATGCCCTGATTAGGGTTTCTGCCCTAAAAACTGCCACAGAGAGGAGTGGGCAATGAATGCCTGGAATATTCTCCCACTCCCTACGGGAGATCATAATGAGCAATTAATGCCCACTACCATCATCGAAGATCCTCATCAGCGTAGCGTTCCAACCTTCTGGGATAGCAAATTTCGATCAATAGGACCCAATCTGCTTCAACCTCACATTGTAGAGATTGGTGGAATATGGTTGCGCTGGAACTCCAAGACTGCTACCGTCTGTCCGTATCTGATGCAAGATTTTCTCCATGTCACCAAGGCGTCCTGGGTATGCTGAATTATACTAGAGAACGTGGAGACATTCTCAAAGTCATCCAGGACAAGTGACCTCGCAGCTGAGAAGAATGGAGGCAATCTACCCTTCAAACCATCAGCAGTTATCTCCCCTGGGACCAACTTTCTAGCAAATATGGCTTCTAATGTATTGAGGACTCCCCCCAAGATGTTGCCCATTGCCTTCTTCACTTTAGCTGAATCTGCCCTTGCTGCGTCGTGAAATCCATGGCCTGTGACCACCGAGGAGTACCAACTGGTGAAATCGTACCTATCACCTCTCTGAATTACACCTCCATCCACTAAGGTTTCTAGAGGTACATGCATCAAAGCCCCCAAACGAAGTACAGTCTTCGTTTGATAGATGCGAGTATCACTCCAGGCCTGATCTACTATATCCATTCGTGCCAAAATATTTGAGGCCTGTCGACAAGCATCGGCAAGGTCCTCCATGAATTTTCCTGTCTCAGTATGAACACGGCTAACCCACTTGTCTGCCTCCGTTTCCATTTTCTTTAAATCCTCTAAGGCAACAATTGACTCATTCGGAAGCTCCGATGGACGTTCCACTGCCGGGTCTGCTGGTTCACCTGGACGTGCTAGATTCTGCATATATCCTATCAAGGTTTTGTGCTCCTTCTTCAATTTCTTGTACTTCCTCTCCGTGCGGAGCAACTGATCCTTCAATGCCTGATAGGAGTTATCGAACTCCTCGATAACTTGGGCTCCCGTAGGACGACCCAACTCTACTGTGGTGATCACATAATTTTCAGGCCTCTCCTCGGTTCGATCACAATCTTCCCTCGGAATAGCCACCTGAAGCGTGCGAGAGCCTGATTCGTCGGTCGAGATCTTTGAAAACTTTCGGGCCCTTTTCTTCTCTGGTGGCGCACTGATCCTCCTGAGGAACTCCTCCATCTCAATGGCCGGATCCGTGTCATCCTGGGGTTCTCTCCTCATTCTGTCGGAAAGCCAATCAGGCACTGTCTGCTGTGGATTACAAACAACAAGGGGCTGTTCTTCTGTTGCCTCCATCTCGTGCACTTCCTCTCTTCTTGCACTGGTCTGCTCAGGCTCATCCTCCTCTATAATCTGGGTATCTCCCAACCCTTGGGTCCCTTGTTCTGTGTTTTCCTCTTCTTCCAAAGCCGTGTCCAACATTTGCCGAAAATGGGTGTCGGCCATTGTTTCCTCTTCCTCCTCATGTTGGCCGCCCCTGGATAGACTGACACTAGCTGATTCCCGGGCGTTGGGCTGATCTACCTCCCCAAGTCCCTGCTCTTCCTCTAATCCTGCCCTTTGATCGGCAAATAATGAAACCACTCTTAAACTCGAAGATTGAGTTTGTGAGTGCACGGGTGATGCTTGTTCTATCCTCAACGGTATCGGTTGGGTTGGCACTTCCACTTGTGCCCTCGATGTCTGAGCAATTTGTTTCCCTCTCTTTACCGATAACGGCCTTGGGTCACCCATCAAGCTATAAGTAAGGGCGATCGACTTGCTCTTAAGTCTGCATACATGTCTGTCGACCCAAGTCCTGGTAAAAGTCATCACCGGGATAGAAAGAGTGTCCAAGTCCATGATCTCTGGCTCGGACCAATCAGGTGGTGGGACAGGAGTATCCCTAACTGACCCATAGTCGGGTTGCATGGCGTTGACATCCTCCTCCACCTGGTCGGGAACTGGAATAATCTCACATTCTCTAATCAACTTGAGAGGAAGTCTGGAAAACATCCTTCTTCTTATCTCAGCCTCATCCACTGCATTTGCCCAGAAGTCCTCCAGATGAGCTCTGTGCCGGTATTCAACGTTCTGTACCATCCGGATGTTCAAGTAAGGATCGAAATCCTGCCTGCCTGTGTGATATGACAAATGATAAGATTGCAGCTCGTCCTCTGCCTCTCGGGCTGCCTGCAAAGAGGGACACACCTCAATGGAATTTCCCATGGTGATAGGGAAATCAAGCCCACCCTTCTTTTTCCTTTTCTGAATCTTATCGTAGGCAATCAATTGCCTAGATATCTCAAACATTACTATGTGATCAGTGGGGTATCGCGGTAACCGATACGGATACGAAGTGAACCCCTGCAGCCTAATATATGTGAATTTCGGGAATTGGATGAGCCAATACCCATATTCCTCAATCAGTGTCTGTGCTTCTTTAGATATTCTCTGCTGCGTTCTCTGCTGAAGCGTCCTTGCGATGTGCATTGTGAATGCATCATTTGCCCGTTTATAGTTGGCGATGTTAACCAAATGTAGCTGTGTGCAGGCTTCATGAATTTTGAATTGACCAGGGGCACAGCCGATTGGCTCTTTGTACGAAATCCCTCTGTACTTAGTCATTCTGGCCAACATGTAAATCACATATGAGCTCATGTAGAAAGTCTTCATCACCTTCAAGCTCCTGAATTGCTCATCGATGTGGTTGCTAATCATCCTAGCCCAATCGACACACTCCTTTCCTTCCAAGATGATCTCGATGAAGTAGAACATCCAAGGCTCGAAAATGTAAGCCTGTGCACTCCCATTTACCCGGCTCAACATCATTATCAAATCACAGTATTCTTGTTTCACGTCTTCGGCAATTATCTGCTTTGGGAGCTTAGTGCGGGGTGGCCTCGGCTTCTGCATCCAAACTCTGTTGATGACTGCAGTGACCCTTTCGAAAGAGGAAGAGTACATCTTATCCGCCCTCTTATTTGTCCTGTATAACATCTCCTCAGCAGTCGGAATCCCAAATGCCTCTCCGATGGCATCCGGTGTGAAGTTGGCGAGCAGTTTACCATCCGGAGAGACAATCGTCCTACGTTCTGGCTTGTAGTGATTGGCGCACTCCATAATTAGCTTCGGACACTGAATTGCTGGCGGAAAACTAGCAGCTGCGTAGATTCCACTCTTCATTATATTATGTGCGGTGACGGATGGTTGATGGCCCCCTAGCCCGAACATCCTCGATTTGAGTGCATTCAGATTAAATGAACCAAGGTTGGTGTCATTCAATCCTGCCAACTTTGAAACTATTGCTGACTTTGGGAGAAATGGCTTAGCGAGACTCTTAATCATTGCCTGCCGGGATGAGCCAGCCTTGCCTGCTTCAGTGTTTGCAACTCTGCCTGCGGCTCTGCTTGTTCCTGCAACATCCTTTGCTCCGGCCATCTGCAAAATAAAATAGAAGAATAAGCTAGACTGCAGATTTTTAATAAAATAAAACAATTCCCGAGATGGCTGCGAATACGGAGTTAGCTTTGAAAATAAAATTCCTCAGCATAAATTTCTAACTCCAAACCTCGTACTGTATAAAAAATCTCTGAGTTTAGAGACAACTTTCAGCAACTGCACTTCTGACTGGTGAAGAAAAAACGCAGCAAGCTAATAACTTTCAGCAATGTAGCTAATTTCTCCAGCACAAATAGTTCGAACCTTGACTTCACTTTGTCAACTTCAGCAGTTAGACGAATAAAGAGTTGCCAGCAATATGAAATTTCAACTTCCTCAACTTCGAAGTTGCAGCAATACACTTTCAGCTCTTTGAAAGAAAGAGTCTCGGCAAATGAAGATTTCTCCAGCACTTCGCACTTTCAGCAACTCAACACTCCGAAATAAAATAAACTCTCACAGAATTTCTCTCCTCAACCACTTGGAAAATATTTCAATCTCTCCAAGAACTTCTTCAGCAACTTCAACTTCGAAATAATGTGAGGAGAAATGAGAGAAGAGATTGTTTAAATAACTCTTCTCGGAGAATCCTGCTAAGTAGTGCTGGGGCTATTTTTAGCACCTTCATCAATTTCCCACTATCTTCGTTCGGAATCTTCTAATTCAAGCGCAGTAGTGGGCTAGTCGTCAGCCGGTTATTATGGCAGTCGCCATTAATAATGATTCCTTCTTCTTCAAATTTCGAATTTTCCTCTTAATCTGCCAGTTAACTCTTGGCGATTTAAACAACTCGCGAGAAAAACAATCACTTGACTTGATTTAAAATTCCATTTTAAAATCTCGCAGTGTTTAAATAAATTCAACTCGAAAAATTTCGTGGGAGTAGCAAATTTATTTCCAACTTTTAAAATGTCTGTCATTTAAATCCTCGATTTCATAAAATTTGCCTTAGACATTTTAAATTCTCTCATTAAAACGTTCAACTCCGGGCGATTAAAAAATTGTTTGCGTGCTCGAAATAATTCGTCCTTTGAGATTTAACTTCTGTCAGGAAAATAATCTAGGCAAAACGAATTTCTTCTGAAAATATTAAAATTTCCCTTAGGAAATTAATTTTCAAACTCTGCTAACTCATGGGTGCATTTTAAACGGGTTCATTTGATTTTCACTTGACCCATGGAAAATATTCGTCGATATCAAATTTTCCCCTTGAAAAAAGATTCGTTAACTTTCAACTGCCTTCGGAGAATTTTAAAACTCATCAAATCATCCTTCCTTGCCAAGGGCGTATTTTTCCCTAGTGAAGTGTTATATCACTTAGAAAAAATTTTCTAACACTTTCTCTACCATAGGCGTATACATTTTGATGAAATATTTATTTCAAAAAAATTCCTTCACTTTACACCTCTGGCGCACTTTCATGTGTCTACTTTTATTTTGTTGCCTTAGGAAATTTTCTCCAGCAACCTTGGCGTATTTTACTCATGCAAGCCTTGATTTCTCACTTAGAAAATTCTCAAACAGTTAGAATATCCTTGGGCGCATACGGGGTCTTGAACTTTCATTTTCTTGACTTAGAAACTTTCTCCAAGTCCTAGCCACTTTATCTTGTCTTGGGCGCATTCTGACCTCTCTACTTTCATTTCATGCCTTAGGAAAATTTCGGCCATCTCCTCTTCATCATGGGCGCAAATGCTAGGCCAAGCTTTCATTTCATGTCTTAGAGGGCGCATTTCACCCTTGACACTTTCGTTTTATGCCTTAGAAATATTTCATATCCTCACCTCCTTGAGGGCGCATTTTACTAGGTGAGCTTTTGTTTTTGCCTTAGAAACTTTTCAAGGCTTCAATCCTTGAGGTGGGCGCATTTTACTAGGTGAGCTTTTGTTTTTGCCTTAGAAACTTTTTCAAGGCTTCAATCCTTGAGGTGGGCGCATTTTACTAGGTGAGCTTTTGTTTTTGCCTTAGAAACTTTTCACCTCTCTCCTTCCTCTTTGGGCGCATTTTGAGGTATGAGCTTCTGTTTTATGCCTTAAAAACTTTTCACCTCTCTCCTTCCTCTTTGGGCGCATTTTGAGGTATGAGCTTCTGTTTTATGCCTTAGGCGTTTTGAAGGCATCTCTTCTTGAGGGCGCATTTTGATGGGTCTACTTTTATTTCTGCCTTAGACAATTTTCAAGCCTCTGCCTGTTCCTGCTCTTGCATTCTATTTTTAGCAAGTTGTGCTATTTTTAGCAAATCCCTTGATTTTCAACCTCTAAGGCTCCGTTTTGCCTGAAAATTTCATCAGATGATATTCTCTGCCTTGTGAACCTGTTTTGTCAGTCCTCTGCCCTGACCTGCTATTTATAGCCACCTGCTATTTATAGTAAGTTTGACTTTCTGACTTTAGTAGCTCCGTTTTGCCTGAAAGTTGCAACGCTTGATCTTGATAGCTTGAGGGTTATTCTGATGCCAACCTCGGGTGCAGACCTGCTATTTATAGCCGTGCCCTGACTTACTAAAAATAGTAAGTTCTCCGACTTTGCTCAAATTTTGCCAGCAGGTACCTTGAAGTGTGCTGACATGGGTGGGGTACTTTGTTTCGGCTATTTTTGGATTTTACCCCCTATAAAAGTGGAAACCCTAATTTGATTTGCATGTATCCCGAACGGTCTCCGTTTGACTTCGTTCCTTCTGCATGTCGTTCTGCTTGCTGGACTGGAGTGTTGGGCGGCTGCCGGAGTGTACCTGCTAAAAATAGAAACTGTCTGAAAAGTGACTCATTCACTGCCGGATGGTTTTGCATGTCATATTGCCCGCGGGATCTTAAAAAACCCAGAAAAACCCAGAAAACTGGTCTGCATGCATGCACTGGCTAAAAATAGTAAGTCCTCAAAACTCGATCTTCTCTGCTTGCAAGCCACACCGTTGCGAAGCTCTCGAAAAACCCATGAAGAAAAACCCGACATGCGTTGAAAAACACTATGCGAACCCTAAAAATAGCCTCCGAAGGCTGAACTCTGAAAGTGGTTGTCTCGGTTTGCATGTTACATCACTGCGAAGGTTTTGGAAAACCCAGAAGGATTCTCCAGACATGCATCTGAAAAGCCCATGTGAAACCCTGAAAATCCCGAAATGCCAAAAATAGCAAGTCGTCTGATCTAGCTCAAAATTTACGTGTAGGCAGCTTGATTACCCGGATGCAGTGGAACTGACAGAATTCCAAAATCTCAATAAAATAGTCCCAAATTGAATACTTACTAAAAATAGTAAGTTGCCGGAATACAGTGAAAATTTAGGGGACTCTGCTGGAAGTCTTCTGACTGCTGCACTAAGCTTAGATTTCAATTTTATGACTCGGTTTGACCTTAAATAAGCCTGAAGGATGAAAACCCTAATTACACAGACTTAACCAATATTTCAACCTGGGTCAAACAACGGGACATCCCCGGAAGGACTAGAGACCAGAGAGAGAGCGAACCAAAGCCAAAAGACCAGAATGGAGCAAAAATTAGGGGGTCCCCATCTTGATGGGGTGATGTGTGAAAAAGGTCACAACAAGTTGTTCGCGTTCAACCCTCCTTCTAGCACCAATTCTTGGACACATTCTTGTAACTTTCATATTTCTCTAGCCCACTGCCCTGGGCACATTTAGCCTCTTTTGCATCATGTTCTTAATGCCTTAGATAAATTTTCCCTACCATTTCCCCTTTGCCTTGGGAACTTTTTCACCTAACTTCTTCATCTCTACCTTGTCGCGTGCCTTCCTGAGATGGGCGCATATTAGGTCTTTGTGTTGAAATCCCAACACTTAGCCATTTCTTTCAACATCTTCTTTCATGGCTTGGGCGCAAATGAGACATCATGGAAGAGTTGAAATGTGCAACTTTTCTCCTTCCAAGGTTATAACGTTGTCCTGCTTCATCACCTCAAGTCCTCACGCCATGGCCCCGGTGTTCATCCTGCAAAACAAAAGAAGAGCATCAAAACACTTATAACATAAATTCACCTCACTTACGATTTCCGTGTTCTGATTTCCACGGTCTGCTTGATCTCTAGATCTGATAAAATTCATTACTTTTCTCCAGCAAATCTTGCTTTCTGGGCGCATTTAGAGACTTGGAGAATTTCCATGCCTTAGAATCCCTTTTCATCTAAGCCTTAGACAATTTTCTTTGTCTTAGAAAATTCATCGACTGCATTAAAAATCATAAGCCAAGGCATTTTATTTTCTCCTTTTATTTCCCTTAGTAAATATTTCAAGATCCTCCGACTTTAGAAAACATACTTCCCCTTAGAAGAATATTGAAAATCCCCTTAGAAAATATTTCCTAACTTCATTTGTTCATGGGGCGCACTTTGAGGGGGGTGATTTAATATTTTCAACCTTGAAAATATTTTTCACCAATGTTTATTTCATCTTCTTGCATCTTGGGCGTATTTTGTCTGGTGGCATTTTATTTTATGCCTTGGAAAAATTCAAGAATTAGCCACCATGGGCATAATTGATAAAGGGTTCATTTAATCTTCGCCATAGAAACCTTCTAAACATCTCCTTTCCTTGGGCGCATTCTACCCCCTATGCCTTCATTTACTTGCCTTAGGCGTTTTTCTAAGTCATTCTTTCATTTATCCTTGGGGCGCAATTGGAAGGTTCTTCTTTTATTTTCCACGCCCTAGCAAGTTATTAATCACCAAGCCACCTTGTGGGCGCATTTCACCCAGTGGCACCTCATTTTGTGCCTTAGAACATTTCAAATTGCTTTTTCATGATGGGCGCATTTGCTAGGGTGTGCTCTCAGTTTACCATACTCAGAAAATTTTCAACTCAACTTTCATGCCATCATTTCTCAGCTAGGGTGCATATGGAGGGGTCTCCTTCCATTTTCCTCAAACTTAGAAACATTTTTACCTCCACTTCATTCAAGGGTGCATTTGAGGGTGCCCTCTTTTATTTTCAATGCCTTAGAAGAATTTCAACCAGCGAGCTACCTTGTCTTGCCTTGGGCGCATTTAGGGGTGTGTTCTCCCATTTTTTACTTAGAAGATTTTTTTCTAGCTATCCCTTTTCCCTTGGGCGCATTTGGAGCCATGTGCTTCCACTTTACATGCCTTAGGCATTTTTCAACTCATCATCACAAGTTGGGCGCATTTGAGGGTGTTCTCTCATTATTCTCATACTTAGAAATTTTGTATCACTCACATGAGCTTGGGCGCATTTGAGGGTGCCTGCTTTTAATTTTCTTCACCTGATTAATTTCTCACCTCACTCCTTGCTTGGGCGCATATGAAGGGGTTGGCTTCCATTTTCAACACCTTGGAAGATTTTTTTGATTTTTCTCATCTTCTTGGAGCTTGGGCACATTTCAAGGGGTCTCCTTCCAGTTTAACTTGCATGCCTTTGAATTTTCACTTGAAGTGTTAAGGAAACTTCTGGAGGTGGCTCTCGAATACTTAGCCAATTTTTCAGCCTGCTCGCCCTCATTTTCTATCTTTAGTAACCCTTCGATTTTCAGACCTCTGCAACTCCTCTTGACTTGAAATTTGCTCCATGTGCTTCTCATTGCTTAGTGAACCTGTTCACATCTGCCCCTCATGCTGACCTGCTATTTATAGCCCTGCTTTGGAGGTGACTTACTATAAATAGTAAGTGCTTGGATTGTGCCCAAATTTTACCAGTAGACTGCTCGAAGGATGCTGATCGCAGTGGGATACCTTCGTTTTCCATTTTTCACGAGTTTTACCCCTCTTTTTAGGCATCAAAGCAGGAAACCCTAATCTGATTTGCATGTGCCTCGAATGACCCCTGTGGGACTCCGTTTCTGCTGCATGTTGCTCTGTTCGTGAATCTGAAGTGCTGGGTAGCTGCCTGGAGTGAACCTGCTAAAAATAGTAAGTGATTGAAAAGTGATCAATCCACTGCTAGATGCATTTGCATGTCACATTGCTCGAGAGATCTCAAAAAACCCAGTAAACTGGTCTACATGCGAGCACTAGCTAAAATTAGTAAGTCCCTGAAAAATGATCAACTTGGCTTGTATGTCACATCGTTGCAAAGCTCTCGAAAAACCCATAAAGAATCCTGACATGCATTGAAAAATCTTGCATGCAAACCATCAAAATAGCCTCTGAAGCCAAAACTGTTGAAAGTCATCATCTCGGCTTGCATGTTATATCATCGTGAAGGTCTTGAAAAACCCAAAAAGATTCTCCAGACATGCATTGAAAAAGCACGCATGCAAACCCTGAAAACTGCCTCCAAAGCCAAAACTGCTAAAAATAGAAAGTTGTTTGAATCTGCTCAAATTTTGCGTGCAATTACTTTGAAGTGTTTCAAATGTGTTGAAGCAATCAGAATTTCCAAAATCCTGAGGAAAAGATCCCAAATTGAGTACTTACTGAAAATAGTAAGCTGTCGGAACTCAATGAAAATTTAATAGGATCTTGCCTAAAGTCTCCTGATTGTAGTGCCAAGCTCAGATTTCAATTTGCCAACTTGATTTGACCTCCAATAAGCCTGAAGAATGAAAACCCTAATTTCACAGACTTAGCCAAATTCCCAATTAGGTCAAAAGATAGGTACATCCCCGAAAGGACAGAAAAATCAGAGAGAGAGAGACGCAAAACCAAAGCTAAAAGACCAGAAAGGAGCAAAATTTAGGGGGTCCCCATTGTGAATGGGGTGATGTGTGAAAAGGTCACAATAGAGAGGAGTTTTGTTCTCACTAAATTTTCTCCTTTGCTTTATGAGAACTTTGTACATGAGTACCTAACATGGCTAGTAGCCGAGACTCATCATCCTTGCATACATTACTCACCAAGTTGCACTTAAGGGGGGATGTTAGCGTAAATAGTGTATTTACATATCTAGTTAGAACATCTCCCTTCTAGGATTGACCTATTCACACTAAGCTTAAGTTTACTTAGGTTTTTTATGCTTTTGTCTCACGTCATGTGGTTGAGACATGTGTCATCATCACTTGAGACACCTATTGCATGCACACCTTACACATGTTTACACACTTGCCACTTGAGCTTGGATGTGTAGCATATTTAAAGGGGTAGTCAGAGTTTAACTCCTATATTCTTACCTCCTTATCCTCGCCTATATATGCAAGGCTTCTATATACATTTCACATACTCCCATTTTGAAATATACCAAGCCAAATTTTTTGCTTTTTCAATTACAACAAGGATAGCAACAGTACACAATCGTTAGGGTTAGCATTTAAAACCAAAGGATGCTGAAATAACTCGACGTCAAGCATGTGCTTTCCAAACCGAGACGGAGTGGGAGCTACCATATGACGGAGATGTTAAAGATGCTGAATTAACTCGACGTCAAGAATGTGCTTTCCAAACCAAGATGGAATGGGAGCTACCATATGACGGAGATGCTAACTATGCTGAAAGTAAACTCAACACCAAGTATGTGCTACCCAATTCCAGAGTGGAAATGAGGCGACCATATGGCGGAGATATACAGAAATACAATGCAGCTTCAGAATGTAAAGTAAGATTAAGAGAAATGCTGACAGTACTACTGTTCAGCTTACAAAATATCAGAAGATGCCTGCAATAAACAAGATTAGAAGCTCTCCACTGCTGCAGTAATAGATATGATCATTCCAAGGTTAATTATGACCTTCCAGATACAACTCTTCACCAAAATACAGATTACTCAAGACTGATATAACAGAACAGCAACGTAATATGCATAACCAGCAACCCTAGAATCCACTAAAATGCTCACAACTCACTCAATACTTGCCAGAATGACATGAGACCTGATGCAAACGAAAGCTATAATGATGGCAATGAGGACTAGACCAAGAAACAGCTAACAAATCGAAGTATTCTTTTTTCTAAACATTTGCCAGGCAGACCAGAATGGTGCGGCCAATAGAGAGAAGCGATTTTGCTTTTAAAAAATAAACACTCAATATTAAAATCTGAATCTTTGCAAGAAGGGTCGCCCCTATCAAGGAAACTCAATGAATCAATACCCAGAACGACTGTATTTTTATTTTCAGATTTATGAGTGAAACTACAGATTCAGCTTGACTTCAGCAACTTCAAAATGAGACTGAAATGCAAATCTAGAACTCCAAAAATGCAAGATACTCAACTGAAATGCAAGACAAACCTATTACAAACTATCTCTCAACTAGTTGCTATCTTTCAAGCAAGAAGAAGAGCCAAGCTAGGAGGCATTCATTCCTCGAAGCAATCCCAAAGCCATTCCGGCAGCATAACAATATCATAAAACATAAGATAATCCAAAAGAAGAGAAGGAACCTCCTTTATAGAATGAAGAGAAGACTCTGGAGGCTTCTAGAAAGTGTGCCCTAATCCCAAGCTGCTTTTAGGTTTAATCTTTAACCAAAACTCACTCTTCAAAATGGCGTACCTTCCTTGAGAGATATAAATCACTTCTCTTTTTTTAAATAAAATATAAACTCCTTCAAATAGGCGTCCATTTTCCCTTGAGCAATTATAAACTTTAGGAATATAAAAATATTTCCTTCATGAGAAAATACCCCTCAAAGTCCCCTTCTTTAAAACAACTGTTAAGTTATATCACTAGGCCAAGGTATTTTTAAAATAAAACATTTTGACTTAAAATAACTTATTTCTCCAAAATGAACCCCTTAAGCCAAAAATGAGAATTGCCCAATGAACTGCCAGAAGAGGAAAGTCGACTGAGCTGATGCTGACTGGATCACTGCTAAAAATAGAATTTACTAAAAATAGTAAATTCTTGAAGGTGCTCAGAATGCCGAACCGAAACCACCAACACGAAGCTCTCAAAAAACCCAGAAGGAATCTGAAATCCAAGTTCAACATTTCCAAGTGCAAGCTCCGCAAAAAGACGAAAGCATCCTCCAAGAAGTTTGGAAACCCTGATTCAAGCTTCTGCTTAGCCTACGAGTTCCCAGAATTAGGCTAAATCCAAATGAAAAGCATAGGGCTAAATTGGGGACATTACACATTTGTATACGATAGACATTTTTATTGTGCTTATTGTGCTTATTTGGCTAGTTTTCCAACAACTACTTTCAAGGCACTCTATGGTTGTGATGTTATTTTATTCATGGATTTAATTCTTTTGCATATTAGAGTATCGGGGGCTAGAGATTTGATTCAACAAAGCTTAGACATTGTGAAAGCACTTAAAGAAAATCTACAACAGTTCCAAAACCGGCACTAATTGCCACTGAATTGAAAGGATTTTTGAGGTGAGAGACATGGTATTTTTGAGGTTACAGCCCTGTAGACAATCTTCCTTCAAGGGAAGTGATGCTAAGAAGTTGAAGCCATGATTTTATGGACCTTATAAGATTATGAGGATTGGTAAGGTTGCATATGAACTGGAACTTCCAAAGAACAACCAGATTTATAACATTTTTCATGTGTCATGCCTTATGAAGGGAAATTGGTCTTGGAGCCCGAAGCTATCATAGACATGAGTAAGAAAAGGCTAAGGAACAAAGTTATTCCAAAGTATTTGGTGAAGTGGAAGAATCTTCCACTCGAGGATGCTACTTGGGAAGGGGTGGAGAATTTTGAGCATCTGAGTTTGAAATTGCTTGGGAACAAGCAATCTTGGGGAGGGAGGAATATCATGTCCCTTGCCCCTTTAGGCTGACATGCAACACTTCAATTGCAAAAATGTTTTTAAACACTAATTTTGTACATAGTAAATAATAAATATTAAATATAATATATAGTTTTAAATTAAAATTTTAAATATTAAAAGTGGAAGCTCAAATTCCAATTCCAGTTTGGGCACCTAAGCTGGGCCATGTGACCTATTTTGGAGCATTTATTAATTGCATTTTTAGGTTGCTGAAGGCATGCTAGAATTTTTGGACAAATTTCACCATTCTGTTGCACTTCTAAGATGCAAACCCCATCAAGTGTGAAGAGGCCTGAAGCTAGACAAGCTGCAGTCCTTGTGTGTTGAGGTTGTTTGGCAGGAGATTTTACAAACAAATTCCGCCACAGACAAGAGCTCATCACTAGACAGCGTGGGAGACCTGAACGGCCAGACTGGGGAGCAGCAGTTGACTCAGATCTAAGGAAATTGGCACTAGATAGGAGCACTTGCAAGTATAACAAGGGAGGCTGATTCAAAGACTTAGAACTAGGCACAGATTATCCACCTACATAAGGACCTGTGATCAAAGAAGCAACAGATTGAGGATTGCACGCCTCAATCCTTCATTGTGGAGGTGAG
Organism: Sequoiadendron giganteum; assembly: GCA_007115665.2. Lineage (NCBI taxonomy): Eukaryota > Viridiplantae > Streptophyta > Pinopsida > Cupressales > Cupressaceae > Sequoiadendron > Sequoiadendron giganteum. The sequence continues at coordinate 14,278 of VCHN02001285.1, forward strand.
TTCTCATCCCATTTGGGCGATTGTATCCTAGTGCATCTGGTTTTCCCTTCCAGGAGTCACAGCAGGTCAAAAACCTTTGGAAATCAAATCTGAATCAAGTCAAGGATTACCATCATTCATCACAGTTCTGCCATCAGCAATAAATTCTGTACTTTCATGCTTAGGCTTTAATGCATTTTGCGACTGCTAATTGTTGATGTTTTGCAGCTATGGTCTGCACTTCATCACACAAATTCCAAGGAGAAAGCAAATTAAATGTATAGCCATTCGGCTATTTAATTTATAGCATACAATAAACATAAAAGAATAAAGGGCCGACCCTATTATCTATTATTGTTTGGGCCGACCTCATTTATATTTTATCTTTTATTATGTTTCACTAAAGAGGCCGACCTAAGTGAAACGGCACCTTGTGTTGTATAAATACAAGGTCAGTTTGTCATTGTTAATTAATTCAATGAAGCAAGTTCGCAATTAGAAGAGCAGTCCAGAATTCGCATATTGATAGCAACAGATCCGATTTCAAGGAAGAACATATTCATTTGTATCTTGTGCATCTAGGAGAGGTGCTATTATTCATTGCATCAAATTCGGCCATTGGTGGGCCTGAGTTGTAAGCAGATTTCTGCTCTTGTTCTTCTTTATATAAGAGAAATATTTGCTGGGTTTTTCTCCCTCAGGAGGAGGGTTTTCCCAGGGTATCTTGTTGTGTTCATTGTCTTATGTGTTGCATTTTTTGTATAACTTCTTTCTGTATATCTGTCTTCGAAAACAACAACATGGTATCAGAGCGGGTCGAGAAAAGATCTGGTCAGAAATACACAAGCAGAAATGCATTAAACAGCATAAGGTTACTATCTTCATGCGGATATGTCTTAGGCGACAGCGCCACTGTAAGGGCGACAGAGCCTTCATCGCGTATTCTCCAGGGCCGAGCGGAGCAACCCAGGAGACAATATTGAGAATATGGGAAGTTTTTTTTATGAGACGCAAGTTTACTTTATGCCAGCACCAAAATTCCAATTAACCGCGACCGTGTATGGTGATATTATTGTTGATTGCTTTAGTGGTCAGGATTTTCGAAGGTAATGTGCACAATCAATGGAGCCTACTATCATACACTGTGATAATCAATGGATTTCCGAAGGTAAGGTATTGTTGATTGCTTTAGTGGACAATCAATGGAGCCTACTATCATACACTGTGATAATCAAAGCTGTGTGAAGCTTTCTATCAATCCTGTGTTTCATGACGGAACAAAACATGTTGAGATCAAGTACCACTATATTAGAGATATGGTGCAAAGGAAAGCTATACAGTTGAGGTATATCAGCACTGAAGAGCAAACGGCAGACATTCTCACCAAGCCTCTCGCCAGGATTAAGTTTGTATACTTCCGAGAAAAACTTGGTATGGTGGAGAATGCAACCGTGACTGAGAAAGAGTCTCAGTAATCAGTGATCCTTGTTGAGAATGCAACTCTTTGCTGAGAAAGAGTTGAGGTGCAAGCCCTTGTTAATACAATTCTCTGCTGAGAGAGAGTTGAGGTGAAAGTCCTTGATAATGCAATTCTCTGATGAGAGAGAGTTGAGGTGAAAGCCCTTGTTTCCACCCTCTGGGAGAAGCTATGGTGGATGTCATGTGTGTGACTCCATGACAACATCACGTGAGAGAATCCGTGATGAGTTTTTACCATCTATGGGAGTAGCCATAATGGTTAATATCACATTGAGGTGATATTCTATTTTGTTTTCATTCTAATATAATGTGTCTTGTGCAGATGGAAGTTCATCCCTAGCTGAGAGGGAGTGTTGATGTTATTACAACGTCGGTATGCACTTCCCAAGAGAAATATATTAAATGAATACCAACTAAAGCATGGGCCGACCCTATATTGTGTCATATCATTTACTTGTTGATTGGCCGACCTAAATTGTATTTTATTATTTATCATTATTAGTATAAAGGCCGACCCAAATGAAGAGGCGCCAAAGTGATATATATACAAGGTCATTTTTGGTTATTAAAGACAATTCGAATTACAAGCAAGTTCGCACCTATTATTGGCAGAGCAGAAATTCTCATTCCTAGAAGAAGTTCATACTTGAGCAGTAGATCATCAATTTTGTAGCAGCAGACCGATTCAAGGAAGAACAGATTCATTTGTATCTTGTGCATCTAGGAGAGGTGCTATTATTCATTGCATCAAATTCGGCCATTGGTGGGCCTGAGTTGTAAGCAGATTTCTGCTCTTGTTCTTCTTTATATAAGAGAAATATTTGCTGGGTTTTTCTCCCTCAGGAGGAGGGTTTTCCCAGGGTATCTTGTTGTGTTCATTGTCTTATGTGTTGCATTTTTTGTATAACTTCTTTCTGTATATCTGTCTTCGAAAACAACAACACTAATTACTGGCTATTTTCAAAAAGTGTGGGGTATCTGAGTTGTCATTTTACCTCTGCATGAATGGTGAAAGTTTTAGTTTCAGCTTGCAATTATATCACTAACAGTTTAGGTTGCAGACCTAAGTTTTAATTCATCAGATCAGATCTGATTGAAAACACAAGGATAAAACCCTAGGATCATAACATGGGATGGAGGTATATCAATCCCAATAAGCTGAGGGCAATTTCCTGAAAATTTGTAAATATAATGAGACACTATTTCAAAGAGACATACCTTTGGCATATAAAGAATATAGTCCTTCTTCAACATAAGATGAGCTGCATGCTCCTAGTAGTTGGACCAGAAGAACAACTTACCAAGCACACTACATGTTGATTCTATATCTGCCTCAACCAAACAAGAGACAACACTTTTCTTAATGTATCTCTGACTATCAAAACCACAGTAACGAGACTCGCCAAGACTTGCCAGGACTCAGCGAGTCCCGAGTCGAGTCCACCTGGCCGAGTCTGGGGGACTTGGACTCGGACTCTACCAAGTCCTGGCCGGACTCGCCGGGTCGAGGCGAGTCCTATCAGCAAGACTAAGCCGGCAGTGTTAAGTGAAAAAAGCAAAAAAAAAACATAAAACAGTCATCTAATTTTCTTTTTTTTTTTCACTTATATCTTCTCCCCAACCCTATAAGCAACTTCATTTTATTTACTTGGCAAAATATGAGGAGAAAAGAGAGCTGTGAGGAAAAACAAGAATTCATTGTAGGGCAACCGGCAAGAAGTTGAAGACAAATCCATCATCAGATAGCATTCGAGAAGCCTCATACCAGCAAGGAGGTGCCTTGAGAGCTCATTACCAGCAATTGGAAGGAGTTTGCATTGCATTTCAAGCCTAATCTAAGAGGTAAGCTTGACTTTAATTGATTTCTTTGTGTTTTTTTAACAAAAAATTCATTGTAATTTGTAAAATTATTGTTTTTTTGAGTTTGCATTTCTTTTTTTTACAAACCCTACTTGCAACTTGAATAATTTTAGAAACCCTATTTGTTATTGCAGCAACCTTCATAAACAATTCAAACCATATTTTCACAATGTCTCAAACCCCAAGCAGAAAAAACCCTGCTTGGAAACATGTTGAAATCTTTCCCGAGCAGAAAAAAGGAGAGGCCAAATGTAAATATTGCAAAACACTTTTTCATGGAGGCATAAACAGATTGAAATACCATATTGCACGCATATCCATCCATGATGCAATGGGCTACACTCTTGCACCTCCTGAGGCTATTCGTGAGGTGCATGTGCAATTAGAGTCATTTGAATTGCAAAAAGAAATGAAAAAGAGGCAGAGGGAGGAGTTGGCGAGCATTGGTGGTGTTGGAGATGCTTCTTCTATGCCTTCATACCATCCTAGTGCTAGTGCTTGTGCTAGTGTTGGTGCTATGGGTAGTCCTAGTGTTGCCGCTAGTGCTAGTGGTAGTGGGAATGTTAGCGTTGACCCTAGAGTTCACAAATCTAGGGTGGATTCATATTTTGTACCATGCAGTACTCCTAGTTCCCAACCGTCGCTTGAGAGCATGGGTTGGAACAAGGAAGCACATGATGCAGCCAAGAAATCAATTGCACACTTTTGGTACTATTGCACCATTCCCTTCCATGTAGCCAAGTAATTCTTTTTTGTTTAAATGTTTTAAAATTTATATTTTGATAGTTGATTCTTAATATCTTTGTCTCGTGAATTTTTATATTTAGAATCTAGATGTATGTCATTGTTGAATTCAAATTTAAAGTTAAAACTTTTCATTTTACAATTCTTATCTAAGTATCTTATTAATTTATTTATGGCATGTTTTAGGTCTCCCTTTTGGCAAAATATGGTTGATGCCAAAACCATATGTGGGGTAGGGTTCAAAGCCCTAGTGAAGATGAATTAAAGGGCCCACTTTTGACTCAAAAGGTGGTAGATGTAAAAACACAAATAGAGGAGCAGCGCTTGCAATGGAGCAAGATCGGTTGCACCATCATGACTGATGGTTGGACCGATAGGAGAAAAAGGACGTTGCTCACTTTTCTAGTTTCTTCCGCAGGTAATTGTACTTCCCTCAATGCATTGAATAATTTGAAATTTGAATTTGATTTAGTCATTAATATGGCTGATTTATGTTTTTTTAATTTATTGAATAATTTTTTTTGCTTCTTTTTCAAGTGACACCATATTCATAAAATACATTGATGCCTCCGCCCATGTCAAAAATGTCACATACCTTTGCAAGGCTATAGAGGTCATAGTTGAGGTGGGTGAACAAAATGTGGTTCAAGTGGTGACCAATAATCCAGCAAATTATGTTGTTGCTGGTAGACTATTGATGGAGAGGCACCCAACTATATTTTGGACTCCATGTGCCACCCATTGCCTTGACCTCATATTGGAGGATCTTGGCAAAAGCTCCCATGGATCAAAACATGTGTGGATGCAGCAAAAAACATTTGCAAATTTGTATACAATCACACATGGGTCCTTAGCCTAATGAAGCAATACACGGGGTTGAGGGAGTTGGCTCGTCCTGGCATCACTAGATTTGCCACAAATTTTATCACATTACAATCCTTGATTCAGTCAAAGGCATCTTTGAGGCATATGTTATGTTGGTGAGAAGTGGACTTCCTCATCCTATGCTACGACCACTGTAGGGAATGATGTGACAAATTGCATTTTTGATGAGCCAGGGTTTTGGGCACTAGCAGAGGAGATTGTGAAGGTAAAATTTAATTCTTCATTATGTTTTAATTTTTATTCATATTTTACTTTTATTTGTTTATTTTCCTTCACATACTTAAGTTAATGTTTCACAATGTTTGCAGCTTATCGAGCCCTTGCTAGTTCTCCTACGAGTTGTTGATGGGGAGAAGCCCGCAATGGGCTACATATATGAGGGCATGGATAGGGCCAAAGAGGCTATTAGATCCGTCTATTGTGGAGTTGAGGATAAGTATTGTCCCATTTGGGAGATCATTGATAGGAGATGGCACCACCAGCTTCATAGGCCCCTCCATCCAGCCGCATGTTTCCTAAATCCGGCCTTCCAATTCAGCCGTGATTTCCGTGCAAATAATGAGGTTCTTAGTGGGCTCTACTCAATGATAGAGCGAATGTTGCCTACTATTACCACACAAATAGTGCACGAGATAGACGCCTTTACTAAAGCACAAGGAGAACTCTTTGCACGTCAATTGTGCAAAGATAGTAGGACTACATTACAACCAGGTAAAAATATATTTAAGGGCATAATTTTCCTCTTTTTATATTATAATTTATTATTAAATGTTGAACTTGAAACTTGAAACTTGAAAATTAAAGTTGGAAATGAGATTGATTTTGTTTCTTTTTCTCATCTCAGATAGATGGTGGCATATGTTTGGTGTTGATACACCGAACCTTCAAAATGTTGCCATTCATATATTGAGCCAGCCATGCAGTTCATTTGGTTGTGAGCGCAATTGGACTATGTTTGAGCACATACACTCCAAGAAGCACAATAGACTGACAGTGGAGAGGGTGAATGATTTAGTATATGTTCATTACAACCTTTGGCCTAGACACAGGCAGATTTTTGACCATGACTCCACCCTAATCAAGATAGAGGAGGTTGATCCACAGTCTAAGTGGATTACTAAGGCTACAAATGCAGTCTTTAGTGACGAGGACCTTGATTGGGTGTACCAAGCAAATAGAGAGGTTGAGGTTGTAGCCATGGCTGAGGAGGCTAGAGCACAAGCAGGCACAACTGTTGTTGGTGAGAGTGGCATGGAGACACAGGCAGAAACTATGGCTGCAGCTGCTACATCATCCAAGACCAGTTGACGTGTGTTTTATGACAACACCAACACAAAATAAAATGTCCAAGGGTCACTCTATTCTCTCTTGATCAAAGTGTTCCACATGCTAAGATTGCGTGAAAGTTCATGCGTTCGACTCCAAGGTTCCTTTAATGCGAATAGACTCAGTTGGTTGATGTGAATATGCTGGGTATTCCAAGGGGGACTTACGTAATCGTTCAACTTTATATGTTCAAGCAAGTGAAGGATTTTGACTATGATGCTATGGTATTTGAATGGATCGGGAAATGCTGAATTTAAAGGAGGTAGGGATAGGAATTCTACAATCTACTTCTACGGGTGGAATGTAAGGATCAGCTTAGACAGTCTTCAAACCAAACTTCGTTTCGTCTCCCCTTCGAACAACTCTAACAAAGCTGGTGCAATCTTCAAAGGATGGGTGAGATGTTCAGATTGATATTCACCATGCGCACTCCTTCACAACGAAGCAAGTGGGCACACTAAACACAATCGAAGTTAAGTGCTGAGATTCCAGTTGACCACGCAGGAGCAGACTTACCGTCAGCAAGTCAGCCAGTGGTATGGATACGGGAAGATATGCCCAAACTAATGTCACATTCCACAGTTAATTCTACTTGCATGAAAACAAATCTACTTTACTTTACTCTATTCGAATTGGAAAGACGAAAAGATCTCGTCAACTGCCCATAACACAAAATGAAGTCACCAATCAATGAAATCTTTATATCATGAGAGTCTTACACAACAATCTTTTGCAAAAACTTTCAAAAGGAAAGTTTTTCTTTCCTTTCCAACTAAGCTACCTCCTAGCTCTACTTCTATCAATCTCTATCTCTATCTAGCTCTGATCTATCTCTGATTCTAATTCTAACTGTTTACAAATGAGGGGGGATGCCCCTTTTATAATGAGTCCAATTAGTGGACGGTTCAGATCTGATTACAATAAAGGGCTCAGATTGAGCCACCTATGCCCTAATTAGGGTTTCTGCCCTAAAAACCGCCACCGAGAGGAGTGGGGCAATGAATGCGCCCTCCACTCCTCATCAATGCACCACTAATCACCATCAATGCACGTTGTCTCCCTCCAGAAGATCATCGTCCAGAAGGGCGTTTCCTTTCTCCTTCTCGCTGGCTGCAAATCTGATGAATCTGGCCAAGACTGCCTCAACTTCCTGATTGGAGACAGGAGGAATGTGATCTAACTGAAACTCCAAAACTGCAACTGTTTGCCCATGCCGGGCACATGATTTCTTCCAGGCAGCAAGGGCGTCCTAGGTGTTCTGTATGATACTGGAGAACGTGGCCGTGTTCTCGAAATCGTCCTGTGTGAAGGTCTTCACCTCAGAGAAGAATGGCGCCAATCTGTCTTTCAATCCATCTGCAGTTACCTCTTCAGCAATCAACCTCTTGGCAAAGATTGCCTCCAACGTGTTGAGAATTCCATCTAAGATGTTCGTCATGGCCTTTCTGACCCTGACAGAATCTGCCTATGATGCATCATAGAATCCCCGGCCTGTGACTACTGAAGAATACCATCTGGCGAAATCGTATCTATCTCCCTACTGGATAACGCCTCCCTCAACCAAAGTCTGTTGAGGTATGCTCATCAAAGCCCCTAAACGGAGAACAACTCTTGTCCGATAGATGCGAGCCTCACCCCAAGCATGGTTAACTGCCTCCACTCTAGCCATAATATCGGAAGCTTGTCCATAGGCATGTGCAAGATCTTCCATGAACTTCCTTGTCTCTGTACGCACACTGACAACCCACTTGTCTACATGCTGCACCACTCTCTTCAAATCTTCTAACCCACTGATTGACTCCCTGGAAAACTCAGCTGGAAGTTCAATTGCAAGATTTTCTTGCCCACAAGGACAGGACAAGTGCTGCACGTAGCCAATCAGTGTCTTGTGCTCTACCTTCAACCTTTTGTATTTTCCCTCAACATGGGACAATCTATCCTTGAGTGCTCGATAGGAATTATCGCACTCCTCTACCACTTGTGCTCCAGTAGGGCGGCCGAGTTCCATGGTTGTCACAACATAGTTCTCAGGAACGACCTCGTCCCTATCACATTCTTCCCGAGGAACTGCCACATGCAAGGTTCGGGATCCATCCTCCTCTGTGGATATTTTGGAGAACTTCCTAGCCCTTTTCTTTGCTGGAGGTGCGCTGATCCTCTGTAATAATTCTTCCATCTCGGCTGCGGGATCGGTCTCATCTACAGGATCACGCCTCAGTCTGTCCCTTAGCCATTCTGGCACCTCCTGCCGCATGTTAGATATAATAAAAGGCTGTTCTACCTCAGCCTCTACCTCATGAACCTCTCCTCTACCATCGTTCTGACAAGGCTCACCGTCATTAATAGGCTCCGTGTCTCCCGAGCTCTGGGCATCCTGATCTGAAGTAGCATCACCCTCGAGAGCCACCTCAATTTCCTGCTGAAATTGAGTATCAGTAGTCATCCCTTCATCTGTCTCTTGCTGATTTTCCTGCTGATGTTCTTCTTGAGGCATGTTGATGCTCTGACCCACTGACTCTCTACGAGCTGGCCGACCCTCCACTCGCACTGTCTGTTCTACGTCCAATCTCTCCCTTTGATCAACAAACAAAGACACCTCCTGTAAGCTTGGAGAGTGTGTCCGAGATGGCGTATGCATGGACTCCTCAACTACCACTGGCTCAAGTCGAACTGGCTCCTTTCCTCGAGGCTCTGGAGTTGGATTACTCCGTCTCCTCTGATTAGTTGTCTACAATCTGCTGTCTCCCATCAAATTGTAGGTAAGGGGAATTGACCTTCCCTTGAGTCGGCTGACATGCCTCTCTACCCAACTCCGTGTAAATGTCAAGATTGGGATACAAAGTGTATCCAAGTCATAGTGACCTCTGGCTCAGACCAATCTGGGAGTGGCAAAGGTGTATCTCTTACTATCTCGTAGTCAGCCTGTACTACGTTTATATCCTCCTCAATCTGATCTGGCACTAGGATGATCTCACACTCTCTGACCATCCCCAACGGTATTCGAGAAAACATTCTCTTTCTGACCTCGATCTCATCCACTGCACTAGCCCAAAAGTCTTCGATCTGTACCTTGTGCCCGAACTCCTCTGTCAATATCCACCTGATGTTTCTGTGGGGATC
>VCHN02003749.1:0-13433 GCA_007115665.2 Sequoiadendron giganteum
TCTTTATATATCTTTGTAAGATATAAAGATATATCTTGTAGATCTTTATATATCTTTGTAAGATATAAAGATAGATCTTCATAGATCTTTATATATTTCTATTCTCATTTTTATTATTTAGTCTTTTTCAATTGTATATCATTTTCCCTTCTATCTATATTTATTTTCTATTTTAATTATTTTTTCTATTATTTAGTTCTTATTTGACTTTTTTCGTCATGTTTAATTCTTATCGTAAATCTTGTGCAATCTACACCTTTCATGTTTTTGTATATCCACTCAACAATCTCCCATTGTTCTCCTACAACTCTCTTTTCATCTTGAAGATGGATAAAAAATATGATCTAAAACATTGATACAAATACATCACACAAATTAAATCTAAAAGAAATCACTCTCAACACATATACCATTCGGGAGAAGTTATAGGGTTTTGGTGGATTTTGATGGAGTCGTATAACTACTTTAGGTCGATTTTGTTTTAACAATCGTGGAAATACAACTCAGCAACACTAAAAACATATTATTTATATTCACACGTCTTATCAAACAATGACGGTCTCCCCTGCAGTCGCCGGTCTCAGTCCATTCCGTCGTCTGCCATGCATAAGAAAGAAACGCGTAAATTCCTGTCAATTATTTTAACCACAAGTTCCATGACGGTGGGCTTAATGTCATTTGATATGTGTGCCACTGTCTTTGACCGTTTAAACAATTGGCTTCCAAGTTTGCTTCCTCGTCGTTTGTTTTTGAAAATTTCAAAGAAAAGGACCCACACGGAGAACCTTTCCTGAAAAACTCCATGATGACCCTTTAAAACCAGAGAAAGAACTGTGCGCTCATTACTAACATGGAACACAATTCTGAACAGATCTTTGATAGCTCCTCTACTTTGATGGACGATGATATTTTCCAAGCAGCACCATCAATCATTGAAGGTGTAGGTTTTTCAGCCACCCATAATTCTCTAGGCTTTGAGAGGGAAGATTTAGTTATTACAGGCAATCTTTGGAATGACGAGTACGTTGCTCCTTGGCATGAGCTGCCTCAACAATATCATATTTCTCCACCCTTTGACGAGTTGTGCCATCAGGCCATGGAAATTCCAACCTCTTCTCTGCGATTTGATGACCTTTTCCATGCGCAGACAGCACTGAAAGGAAAAAGCGCATTCAGGAAGTACAGGAAATGCTCGACCGTGGGACTCCAATTGCGTCCGGCATCTGCAATAAATCAGAAATCAATCAAGAAATGCTTAGATTTTCTGTGTAGAATGTATAAGAGCAGTAAAGGTAGGTCAAATTGGGAAGTAGATGAAAGTTTGGTAGAGGAAGCATATGCGTTTACCCATAGGATTTCTGAGCGCAAGAGAAGATTCAAACTTAGCCAACTGTTTCTGGATTTACGTTCTCTTCTTCCTCAGGATTCCAAGGTAGACTCTTCTTAATTTTCCCATTAAAAAACTCAATTTAACAGGTAGATAGGACTCATAGTAATCAGAAAACTTATTTCATCTCTAGAGTCTCTAGAGGGGGTGTTTTCATGATATTTTTTTTATTATATTTTGACGATGGATTATGGAATATGATTTGAAATATTGATATAAAAATTTGCATACAATTTTAATTCAAAAATCTTAATACAATTTTAATTCAAAAATCTTAATACAATATATAGACTGTCAAAATTTCATACTTTTAATATTAGATTCTATTCGATTCTTTATTAGTTCTTACAGCCGAAAAATAAACAGTTTTAGTTGTTTCTTGATTTGAAGTAGGTTTATTTCTGAATTGATAAGTAATTTATTGATAATGAAGTATCACGAAATGTTTTACGTGTATGCAGAAAGCTGATAAAATTTCCACGTTGTCAAATGCGATAATGGAGCTGAATCTGAAAAGGCGTCGCATTGAAGAGCTTGAACAACAAAATCAAACTCTGAGTAAAACAGTTAGCCATAATATATGTGAAGCTTACAGTAGCTTTATCACGTGGTTACACAGCAGATTTAGGAAGAAATGCATTTATGCCTCGTGATTGTGAAGATGTAGTTGTAATGATTGAGGAGACCAGTATTCCAGAAGAGATCATCATTCAAGTAAGCTTGAAAAAAGCATCTACTACTACTCACATGGATGCCGTGGTTAGCGTGGTGAAGTGCTTGAGAGAAACAAAATTGGACGTGGAGGTGGTGATAATACAATCGAGGGAGATAGACGCAACTAAGCAGGCAATTGGGGTCACAATCCGCTCCAAAACAGAGGTTATGTCTTGCACACAAACTTGTCTTGTTAGCATAAGTTAACATTGATTACTGATATTGATAACATTGTTTATTATTGATGACATAGGGGGAAAGATGGGAGATTACTAAGAGGAAAGAGTTTGAGGAGATGGTGAAACACGCTTTGAGTTAAACATATGTTAAATGACTACATCAACATTAAATTTTATTCAGTTGGTATGTTTGGATTTTTTTATGTTATTTGAGATAAGTTTGATCAAAAGTTGTGGCATTCAATTGTAAAGTAAGGTTACTGAATTCGATGTATTCTAATTAGAGAGTGTAACTTGGAATCCTCTTTTAATAAAGTGTATTCTACGTTATTAAACTTCTCATAAGTTTAAAATAAATAGTTAATTTATTGTTTGTTATAATTTAAATTAGTAAAAAATATTTAAAGATGTTATCAAATGGAATATTTGATCAACACTTTTCAAATATATTTGAGGTTTTTTGATGTATGTTAGATCTTATTAATCTATGTACACACTTAGAAATCAAAGAAACTTGAAATCACAAATAGAAATCAAATTCTAATCTTAATCTAACCACTTGAATGTAAACCTCAAAAATGTGTGTTCATTTCACCTTGTTTGGATGTGGATGCAACTTAACAACAAACACTAGATTTGAATGAGGATGGATTTTGAAAAAAAGAGACTTGCATAAGAGTGGTTGATAAAAATGATGAGTGAATGATTGAATTTAGACTTTTCAAGGAAAACTATACTAAGAGATGAGAATGAGATCAAAAACTTGAGTTAACTAAAGACGTTGAATAGTCAACTCAACTAGAAATTGGAAATTTACCATTTTGAAGTGATGAGAAGATAATAATGAATTATTCAACTTATTTGATGGATAATTGTGTAAATGAAATTTCCATTTGAAGATAGAGTTGACTAATGAATGAACAAGAAGTGATTGAGATGAAGATGAAATCAAACACCTAAGCTAATTAAAGAGCAAAGATTGAGATTCTGATATGAGATGTTGTTAGCTAATCAAAAGAGTTGATTGATCGATGAAAATGGAAATATTAAATAATAAATAAAAATTAAGTGATCTAGTTAATGATAGTAATAAAGTGATGGTTAATTAATGATTAATAAATAGTAAACTAATAAATGATAATTGATTAAAGAATGGTGATGATAATGATGATTAAAGGTCAATCATTAGGAGAGTTAATGGTTAGTGACAATAATTAAGATTCGATTTTTAGGTGAATAATTTCAGTGTCTACATTTTGTTCTTTTTTGAAGCAATGTTCAAGGTAATATTGTTTCAAAGAAAATAAAATTAGCTAAGAAGAAAACAATAGAAGAGATGAAGATGATGATGAAATTCCCCAATCAAGTAAGAAATAGAAAATCAGAAAGGATGAGATGACCGATGCCCCCTCAAGAGGTTATCCATATAAACACAACATAGATGAGTTCTTAAAAGAAGAGATGTGAAAAAATATTGAATGAAGGATGGACAGCTAAAAAAATAAAAAATATTAGAAGATGGATGCAAGAAACATGACTATGGATGAAATGATGTTGTGTTATGCTAACTTTGAGTTTAGCAACATTTATTTAATATAGAAATGTATGTTATGCACTAGGGTATATTAGACTAAGGTGATAATGTATCTAATGTGTGGACTGACTCTCAAGAAAATAATAGAAAATAGGATTGCCAACACTCACAAGGTGTATGACACTCTTGGTGGGTTTGTGATGAGACAACTGATGGACATAAGGAATTATGAGACCCCACCTTTTTGTGATCATGTTGAATCTATGTTTCATTGTTGATATTATGTTTTTTTTCTCATTTTTTCATGTTTAAACATTATACAAGAGTATTTTGGATAATGGTTGAGTTTCATAGTCATAGTTGATGTTTTTGTGCTTATATGGATCTATTTAGTTATCACTAGATATTGATCAAATGATGGTTCATTATTGCTAGTTGTATTTATATTCTGATTATTAGATGGATACCTTATCTAAATATGTAAGTATGTGTTTATCAAGATGAGATTTAATTATTTAGAAATTTTTATTTATGTCGGGTTATAAAATTACATAATTTCTATGTGTTTTCATAAATAACTATTGTAGACAAGGGTTTTGGAAAAAAATTAATTGATTTGTTATTGGTGCTTTGCCTATAATCATTTCTAATGATATACTAGCACCTATGGTTGAGTGAAAAGATAAAATTGAAAATAAAATTTGAAGGCCATACTTCCTTTTGTATTGTTTCTCATGAATACCAATCTTATCTTGCATAGAGAAATTAAGATTGTGTGTTGTAATATTGTGAATATGTTTTTTTTGTGGTTTATTATGTTATGGGGTCATTTAATTATGTGAATGCTTCACTTTTATTACTCTTGTCAATTATCTAATGATATTTTCCTTTTCATGATTTATGTAGTTCTCATGTGAATTAAATTAAGTTTTTCTAATCTTAAATTGACCTTAGGTGCTATATATAGGGGTAAGTGGTTTATTAAACCTTAGACATACCTTTTTAAGTATTTTAACCACCTTTAAATTCTCATTTTAAAAGGGTGGAAAAAATGGGAGTTAGTTGGTGATTTGGGTGGTTAGGAGAGGTAGTTTCTTTTCCTTTTTCTATTTATGCTTTCTCCTTGAGAGGGGAGGGGGTTTTTCCATCTTGTTGTCTTCTTGGTTTCTTTGTGATTTTATTTGGTAATGCATTTCTAGGAGGATAAATGAAGAGAGGAGAGGAAGAGAAGAGAGTAGAGGAAGAAAGGGATTGATAGTTGGAGGCTTGGAAGGGCTTCACCAAACTGCTACCATTTCATGGAAATATTTATCAAGGTAGAGTATAATCCCCTTTGCAAGATTTTTGTGAAAGAATGATTTGAGTATTTGCATTTTGTGTGAGAACTTGTTGGAAAGAAAGTGTTGAATCTTTTGTCTCACTTCATTGTGTTTTGTGGTGATAGAATTTATGCATTGGTTGTTTTGTTCTTGTTAGTGTAGACCTACTCTTGAGAGAGTTAGGTTCTCCCTATACTTTGGGTTATATTTTTGGTGTGAGTACCCACATGGTCTAATCTTCGACATGGGTATCCATTTATGTGTTTAGTATGGAGATAAAGGATATGTGGAATCCTTTGTGATTGTGTGGATTAAAATAGTAATTTTTTGATGTGAAGAAACCTATAATGTGAAATTATATATGTTGTGTTAATGAGAAAGTTTCCAAATGTCTTATGTGTTATGGAAATATTATGTGAGCGTGCGTTTTTGGAAGTTGTGTGACCCCTAGCTCAAGGGTGGGTTGATTTTCAACCCTATGGTTTTTGTTGTTTCTTGATGTTTTTACCTTTGAGGTACTTGTGATGGAATTTAATACTAATTTTATTTTGTAGACACCCAAAATTGTCCATGTCATAACATTACCTAGTCGATACAAGAACTTGTAAAAAATCTTGTAATATTTTACCCTAGGTCATTACATTATCCCACTTATTCCATTTATTCCACTTAATCACCTTCCCAATTAATTAAATAAATCTCATTTATTTAATTAATTCCCCCTTCATATGTCTCAAAATAATTCAAATTAAATATTTGAATTAATCCCTCACTTATTGTCACATTGCAACATGTGTCACATGACTACAACTCTTCACAAGCACAAATAATTTAAATAATTTTATTATTTAAATTATGAGATTCTCACTCACATCCTATTTCTAGCCCCATTCATTGTGCGTCATAAGCATCTTTTCTTCCAAAATAAAGAATAAAATCCCACTTATTTCCTCACATCCTAATTTTGGTCTCATGTCATAATCCACTTAATGTGTGTCATAGGCACTAAAATAAACTTTTAATCCTAGCCACACATATCACAAATTTGACTTTTAATCTTGGCCATCGAATCAAATCAACCTTCTCCTATAAATCAATCCTTTCATAGGCCATTTGGGGAATCCTCTTTCAGCATCCTTACTCTGCCAAAATTTCTTCTTTTCTATTTATCTATCTATTTTTCTTCTATCATATTCATCTTATCATTATGCTGCAAAAATGAGCAATCGACATATCAAATCATTCAAACCTTCAAAATCATGCATTTTCATGCAGGTGGAGAAGAGCAATGGAGATAAATCAAATCTAGCTTGGAGATCGGTTTGCTTTGCTTTCTTGTTTTGATTTTCATGCTAGTGTGTGCTCTATTGTGCTTGTTAGGGTTTTCATATCTTGTTGTTTTAGTTTTATATCTGATTTTCCCTAACTAGATTGGTGAACCTGACATGAATCATTTGATCTAGCTTGCTTTTTTGCAAGTTTCATTAACTTTTTATTGTAGATCTGTCAGTTTTTGGACAAAACTCTAGGTTTTACAAATCTCATCATATCTTCCAAACGGATACACATTTCTCTACAATATTTTCACATAAACTTAAAAATAATCTCAAGGGACTACGATAAAAACATTGAGGGTTTATCACCATTTTTGTAGGAGTTATCATTATTTTATGTTTTTTCATAAAATTTGGTTTTTGGACGCAAATCAGCGAATTTTTCAGAAATGTTTACATTTTTGTAAATCTTGTGAAATTTTAATGGGGATCTCTATTTTATAGATTTAATTTAGAGGTCCAATACAATTCAAAAAAAATCTGATCTTCATTTTCTATAGGTTTTTCATAAATCTGCATTTTCTGGCGTAAAATAAAGAACTTTTTTAATTTCTTTACATTTCTGGAAAGCTCTCAAAAAATTAGTTGGGGTCTCTTCTTTGGTTTTTAATTTTTCAGATCCATAACGTCTTCAAATAATCAAATCTAATTCGTCTATGTTAAAAACATGTATCTGAAATTGTAATTTTTTGATGAACTTTTTTTGTTTATGGTTGCATTATAATATTATTTTTTTGATTTTGTAGGTGATCATAAGGAGCTTTAGTAGCAGCAATATCAATCATACACATCAGATTGGAAAGCAAAAACTTTCGGGTACACTCATTCTATTATATTTATCTCTCATTTGATCAATCAATCTTGTTTGCAAAACACTTCAATTTGGGGCTTTAAAACAAACATCTTGTTTGCAATCACACTTTAAATTTTTTTTTTAAAAAGAACCATTGTCTTTTATCACACATTTTGACTTTGGGTTAAAAATAACAAGTGTTTGAATTGTTTTACACAATTTTCTAAAGGGAAATTAACAATTGCGAGTGTGAATCAAGTGCGTGTGCGATCAAAAACACTTCACTTGGTTTGCTTTTGTCATACCCTTCATAGGAGGCCTACTAGGGGATTTCATCACCCCTAGGGACAACCTCAATCAAGGTGTGAATCGAAAGACACGCTTCTTTGATAGTTAAAATCTTGGCACTCTTGGCTAAGCCCCAAATAACTTTATACCTTTGGGAAGTGAAGGTGAAGGGTGGGTTACCCCTTTCTCCCGACTGTGTGGTAGGATTTTTCTTTCAAATTATCCCTAGTCAACCTCGTGCATCCTAGCTTAAGACCTAATTGGCCATACCCACTTGACTGCTTCTAGGACTTGTTGATGTGTCTTCTTCAAGTGCGTGCTTAATCATCACATTCATAATTTCAAATTCAAACTTGCTTATGTGTCTTGCGTGTGTGATTCATGTGTGTACATGTGTAATCATTTATTTTCAAATTGTCATATCAAGCTATAAACACCAACACATAAACATATCATTCTAATCATCCTAATCATTCTTTTTCTAATCACATTCAAATCAATTTCATCCTAATCAATCCAAGTCATCCAATCTAATCATTCCACATCATCATCACCCTAATCCTAGTCAAACACTTGCTAAAATGGTCCTAATCCTTAACAATTCTAGTCACAAGCCCAAGGTCATACTTCGAGAAGCCCCTTCACCTAATCATGAAGATAATCCAAAACCATATATCCTCCAAGGTGGGTCAGACTTTGCTCCTAGTGATGATGAGAACTTTGTAGATCTTAGTGATGATGAAAACTTTGTTGAAATCTTAGGTCACCTTAATGATACTATTGACAAGGGAAATACCACCCTAAGTTTGGAATCATACACCATTCCATTTACTAGTCCTCCATCCCCATCTAATAAAATACCTATCTCAAAGCACACTAGTCCTACACCAACACCACCATCCAACTTCTCAAGCTCTAATCCATCAACCAAAGAATCCTTTAATGGTTTTCACCAAAGAATCCTTTAACGGTTTTCTCCAAAGACTGCTAGCATGAAATAGACCATCCCCATGTCAAGCACCCATTAATGAGCTTACCAACAAACCTTTGAATGTCATGTTTATTATTCCAACTCCATAATGTGGTCCACAAACTATTGATCTTATATGTCTAAGTCAAATACCATCATGCCCTCATGTTGTTGATCATAAAGAGCATACCAAGCCTCTTTTAGAGCCTTCCACTTCCATTTCCACTCAAATCCAAGAGCTATGTCAAGAGTATTATCCTAAGCATAAAGAAACATTAACCTCTCATTCTAATCAAGATCTAGGCCCTTCTAATGATCCCACTCATAACATACTTGGTCTTATTCATGATGAAGCTTCCCTCTATGATCTAGATCCTACCTATGATCAAGAATACTATGATGATCCCCTTAGCCAACTATATGCATTCCATGGTCAAGAGCCTATCACTTCACCTATCCATGAGCAAGAAACCTCCATTTCTCCTATAGACACCCTACCTAGTCCTATCCATGATCCCACATTATCCACTTGTCATGATGAGACACATGCCTCCCAAGTAAATGTAGAAGATCAAACCAATAGTGTGGATCTAAATGAACATAATCAAGATCCTAATGATCCTTCCACATCCACTATAAACCCCATTTCAAATCCACCAACATGTCCTATTGGTCTATCCATCTTTATTCATGAATGTTCCTCCTTAGAACAACAAAAACCTTTATCCACTTCACCTTCTTCATCTAATAATGAACTCAAATCTAGTGTCCAAAACACACCTAGTCCCATTGTCCATCGTATGCTTCAAAACATGAACTACCAAGGTAAAGGTTTAGGCCTTCATGAACAAGGTATTTTGGAGCCAATCCATGTCAAGGTCCCTCCACACTCTTATGGCCTTGGATATACACCTCAAGGACACCAATCTAAAGATGTTGGTACTTCCTCCATCCATCATAAGTTCTCTTTCCACCATAAATCCTATCATATGCCAAAAGCATATGTTGTCATCCCTCATCCATCATCCTACAAATGTCAAAAGCATGTGACCATACACCTTCCACCATCAACTTTGCCACCATTGCTTCCAACTCCTAATATCCATCCATCTAATCTACCTCCACTACTACCAACCCCTAATATCCCCATTATCCAATCCCCTTATCCACCTATCCATAAATCCTCTAAAAATCCTAATCATGACCAATCAATGCACACATTGTCTAAACATGAAGCTTCCACTCATTCCACCATACCCATAGGATTCAAAAGCAAAAAAATTGATGCCTCTATCTATAAATCAAAAAATATGAAGGGTCCCCATGCCCTAGAATACAAAAGCGAAGAACCAAAGAAAAATCCATCCAAAAATAAATATAAGATCATACTTTCAAAAGAAAAGTTTAAAAACAAAATGGTTTGGGTACCTAAGAAAAAGGAAAACAAGTCAAATGACGCATCTACATCTCAAAAATTCCAACCATCCACTTCCACCTCACATTCCCACTCTATTCAAGAATCTCATATTCCATCCCACAAGAAAAATAAAAGTCATAAAAATACTAAATCTATGTGGATACCTAAAGCACTTCATCACCCATCTCCTAAGCAACCATCTCCATTGCTTCCTACACCCCCTCCACATCAAAATCTTCAACGTTTATCACAATGTGTGCAACCATTGGTCATGGTTCCCTTCCATTTCACAATGATTCCACATACCTCCATCTCCTCACCCTTCACTCATTATCCTACATATCTCCCCCATCACATTCCTATGGTCCATGCTTTTGGCTAAGCCTCCCATCCCTCTTCCCTAGATAATCCACATCATAATCCACCAATCCCTCCATAATCCACATCATAATCCATCATCTACCTACTCCATCTCCCTTTCATGTCATCCCTTACCAACATCTATGAGCATAATGACATTTGACATGGCCCATGAGATGACATCCATCTCTATTGGGACTATCACCTTTCATGGAACTAGAAACTTGAGTCCCTCCTATCCATATTCCCCTTCTCTTATCCAAAAATCCAAAAAGTAAAAAAAAGTCAAAAAGTCAAAAAAAAAAGAGTAAAGAGAAATCCCTTCATCCAATGGTGAAAACCTGGTAAAAAGGCGCCCTGGATAAGTACCATGATGAAAACCTGGTAAACGGGCGTCATGTGTAGGTTTATCTTCTATGTCACTTACACTTGGGGGCACTTTGTCTCATCTGCACTATCTATCCTATCATGTCATTTCTTATCATATCATGTCCATCCTACCTACCATATTTATCTATCATACCCATATACTTATCATATTGAGTCCATTCATCCTCTCTTCCTCTTTTTGATCTTGATAAAAATATGGGGCAAAATGTTGAAACATGCTTTGGATATCTTTTGATATACCCCATCCTTCCAAACAAGCCTATCATTATCCTAGTGTCATAAGCTTTGTCATGAATAATCCTAAGTATTGTACCTAGAATGGGGCATGTTATTCCTATGCGACATAGTCTTTGGAGATCACATCCCTGCCCTCTTATCATGCATACATCCTGTCATTTTTTATCCATCCATATATCATGAGCCTTTTTGTCCCTTATCCTATCACCCACCCTTTCATCCATCAATCACATCTATATCCTTGTACCTAGACTCGGTTTTCCCTTGTCATTGGTATCTAGCACAAAGGCTACCCAAATTGTCATCCATTGACATCTCAAAACATTTCAAAAATCCAAAAAAATCACATAGGCCAAAAATAAAAAAAATATATATATATATATTCCAAAAATCCAAAAAAATCAAAACATTTCGAAAATCCAAAAAAATCAAATATTCCAAAAATCCAAAAAAATCAAAACATTTCGAAAAAATCTAAAAATAAATCAAAACATTTCAAAAATCCAAAAAATCAAAACATTTCAAGAATCCAAGCAATAAAATCAAACCAAATCACTTCAACGCATCAAGTCAACTTCTTCAAATCAATTTTTTCATCAAATTATCTAATCACATCGCTTCTTCTAATCAAATCCATTCTTCTAATCAATCACATCACTTCTTCTAATCAAACCCATTCTTCTAATCAATCTAATCATTACCATCAAATCAAATCATTTCTTCATCAATCCAATCAATCAAAATCATTCCAAGTAAATTATTCCTTAATTTAATTCAACAATCATCATCCAAATCTTCAAATCAAGCATCTTCAATCCTTCCAAGCAATAATCCAAATGCAAGTCAATCCTTAATCCATACCAATGAAGCTAATCAATCTTGCCAAATTATCCAATCACATCATTTGGTCTTGATCCTAATCTTGTTGTGAACCCAATCAATCAGTCAATCATCCTTGTGTTGATCTAGGGATATATCGTTCCCCGCAATGACAACACTATCATCATCATCAATCAATCAATCAATCATCCTTGTGTTGATCTAGGGATATATCATTCCCCACAATGACAACACTATCATCATCAATCAATCAATCATCCTTGTGTTGATCTAGGGATATATCATTCCCCACAATGACAACACTATCATCATCATTAATCATCGATTTACAGGTTGACAAGGGCAATACCTTGTTTGTTTTTGTATCATTTGTACATGCTTGCTTGCTTGTGTGTGTTATCATTTTATCTTACATTTGCATCAAATCCGAATCACTCCCAACTAATATTCATATCTTGTATCTAGACAAGGTTGTATTATGTTGGGGCACGAGACACTTCGTCACCTTGGTCCTTATACCTTGGTGCATAATGTCTAGTGCTATATCAAACATATGATTGCTCACTTTATTGCAGCATAGCGTGTCATTTTTCTTTTTCTTCTACTTCTTATCTTGTATCATTCATCTTATCCCTCTTTTATCATTTCATTCATTTTGAGAGAATATCCATGTTTATGCAACCCACCTATCCTCTTGAGGGGGCATCATCATCATTATCATATCCTATATCATCATCCCATTTCTTCATATCTTTTGCATCATCATATTCTTCTATCATCCCTTTCCTTCATTCATCATACTCCTCACTTCTTCAAGTGGTTGGGGCATCATTTTTTTTCATCTATCCATACCTTAGCTTCTTTGAAATGATGTTACTCGACATAAATTTCACCATCTTGAACATCATCTCAAAGAGGAGCAAAATGTAAACACCCAAAATTTTCCATGTCATAATATTACCTAGTCAATGCATGACCTTGTAAGACATTTTGTAATATTTTATCCTGGGTCATTACATTATCCCACTTATCCCATTTATTCCACTTAATCACCTTTCCAATTAATTAAATAAATCTCATTTATTTAATTAATTCCCCCTTCACATGTCTCAAAATAATTCAAATTAAATATTTGAATTAATCCCTCACTTATTGTCACATTGCAACATGTGTCACATGACTACAACTCTTCACATGCATAAATAATTTAAATAATTTTGTTATTTAAATTATGATATTCCCACTCACATCCTATTTTTACCCCCATTCATTGTGCATCATAAGCATCTTTTCTTCCAAAATAAATAAAATAATCCCACTTATTTCCTCACATCCTAATTTTAGCCTCATGTCATAACCCACTTAATGTGCATCATAGGCACTAAAATAAACTTTTAATCCTAGCCATACATATCACAAATTTGAAATTTAATCTTGGCCATTCAATCAAATCAGCCTTCTATAAATCAAACCTTTCACAAGCCATTTGGAGAATCTTCTTCTAGCATCCTCACTCTGCCAAAATTTCTTTCAATCTTCTTATCTATATATCTATTTTAGTTCTATTATCTTCATCTTATTGTTATGCTGCAAAAATGAGAAATTAACATATCAAATCATTCAATCCTTCAAAATCTTGCATTCTCATGTAGGTGGAGAAGAGTAATGGAG
>VCHN02000596.1:0-34091 GCA_007115665.2 Sequoiadendron giganteum
AGGAATACGAAGAACATTAGCTTGTTTGTTTACTTTATTTTGGTCTTTTTGACTTATCTTATTTTGCACTCATTCCAAGGACCTCTCGATGATGCCTAAACAAAACAGGTTTAGAGAGAAAGGAATGGGGAAATGATCATTATCTTTTTATCTATTATGCTTGTTGGATGTTCTTGTAAAATAACTTGGTGAATACTTGCTTTGTTGGGTCCGTCCTAGCAAGGTTTTTGTATGTCAAGTGTGAACAAGAGCACTCCTATCTGATTTTCGAGTCAAAGTCCATCACACTAGACGCAACGCCATCCTGGTTCTTAATACCCTGATGCATCGCACCTACGTGTGTTATCAAACATAAGGAAAGTTATGCTCTTTATCTCTCCCATCCCTGGATAAGCAATACATCATCATCAATCATCATCATATCTAATAAAGTTGGCTTGTTGAACTATCTGCATCTTCTTATATTCAAGGGTTGATCATTCCCATTCTTCTATCCTCTTTCATGCTAACAATACATTTATCTTACATCCATCCCGCATCCTACATAATCACATCATTTCAAGACAACATCATCCATCACATTCATCTCATTTTCATAATCATTTAAGTTGTTTAGGATAATATAAATTTGTTATTCTAAGCATCTTCCAAACATCTCATTTTCATCATCATTATCATATAGTCTAACCATCCATACATTCATTTTGAACCTCTTTGTCGCGAGATCCACCTCAATCTTTTCGCTCGATCTCTCGAGGGCGCAATGTACTAGCGCACTTATTTTCGTTGGGGTATATGAAAAAATCAAAAAAAAATTAATTTCGATGTCGGCAACATCATTCTTTGAACCAATGCAACAAGTACATTGCTTCAAAGAGGGGCAAAATGTAGACACGTAAAACTAACATCATGCATCTCACTCTAACTAACATTCGATTATGCTATTAATCAGTCAAAACAATTTATTGATTAATTCCCAAGGTTCATCATATTTAATTAAACAAATCGAATTATTTAATTAAGTCCTAAAGTTCTTCTTATTTGATTCAATAAATCAAACTGATTTAAATCAAATGTCAAACTCCTAAAATCCTCCAAGTTAATTAATCTAAATTAATTAACCTCTAATCATGATCACCTATTCTCCAACTTTTGACTCAACTTGAGTCAAATCCAAACTCTCAACTAACCCACCCACTTGCACCAATAAATCATTTATTTGATTTATTAATTCTTCTAATTACTTTCAAAATGGCATCAAGATGGAATATTCTTCCAATTTGAATCTTCCTTCCAAAGGACTTGTCCCTTCCAACAAATCATTAAATGCTCTTACATGTCTCTTGCCCAAGTCAAACTTGGCATTTAATGCACCTTCATGTCATTTCATGCAAATTAAAATTTGAAATTGGCACATTGACCAAGACTTGCACATTCCTCACCCTCTCACAACTTGACAATTGTCATCTTGTCATTGGCTTGTGAATAATCCCACATTCATTCAAAATATCTCACTCTTCCAATCTTGAATCTATAAAATGCAAAGCATTTCTCCAAAACAACACAACTCAATTTGACAACAAAAATTAGAGAACACAACAACATATTTTTATGCAAGGTTACTCTCTACATGTGAGAACTAATCTTGCTTTTCATCACAACATCACTATCATCTTGGTTTCATCTTGCTTATCGTGGATTGGGAAAGGGTTGCATCCTACATGACAGAGTGGCATCAATCCACTATGAGATAGTTGTTAATCATGTTTGCATATGCTTTTGTTTAGCTTGCATTGTTTTCATTAGTTGCATTGTTTAACATGGTTAAATATTTCATAGGGATGTTTAAGTTTGCTAATTTAAACTAACTTTTGTGCTAACAACATGAAATTTTTTAAGTCTCATTTGCATTTTAATGCCCACACAATAGGTAGTGCTCAAAATTGAATGTGAGCCAATCTTCGATGCCAAAGATCACACATGCTGGAAGAGTTATGCACAAGCACTTGAAGAGGACGAGTGCATAGCCTGTAAAGACATTCATGTCTAACTCCAATTACTTGAGCAGTTTTGAAGTTGGAGTTCTTTGCCCATATAAGAACTTTGCCTTTAGAAAAGGCAACTTGATAACCCTTGTCTTCTAATGTCGAAATTGAGACAAGATTCCTCTTTATCCCTGGAACGAACAGTACATCATTCAACTCCAATGAAATCCCGGAATCTAAGTGAAGAGAGGAGTTTCCAAATCCTTTCACAGAATATCTAGCATCGTCTCCAATAATGACATGATCACTAGAGTTTCTCTCTACTAAGTTTGAAAGGTGACCCCTAAAACTAGTGATGTGCCTAGAGGCACCACTATCAATCAGCCAAGTGTTGGTGTCGATGGATACATTGCTTGACAAGGCTGAATAGAACAGGTAATCACTGGAGTCCTTCTGCAGAGCAACTTCTTCAACATTTGCAGTGGCAACCTGCTGCTTAGGTCTAAGAGGACAATCCTTCACAAAGTGACCATACTTATCACAATGAAAACATTGAATCTTGGACATGTCTCATTTCCTTTTGAAGGCAAGAGCACCATCACTTCCATTTTCTCAATTCCTCTTGAAGAACCCTTTCTTAAAGCCTTTTCCTTTCTTCGATGAATGAGAGGCAAGAAATTGTATTTATTCATTCTTTGAAATTTGACCAATGCCCCTAGCCATTAGTCTTGAATCCTCTTTAATGCAATCAATTCTCAATCGATCAAACTTCGGAAGTTTAGATCTTGCACTAATTCCTTGAATAAATGATTCCCATGAAAGCAAAAGACCATTGAGAGCAAGCATAGTCAAGTCTTTGTCATCAATCATGTGACCAACTGGGGAGAGTTGATCTCTCATCTCTGAAATCCTCATGAAGTAAGTGATTATAGATTCTCCTTTCGTCATTTTCACATGATGCAGTTGTTGCTTCCGTGCAAGTGCTTGACTGGTGTTGTTGATTTCATACATCTCTTCCAAGGTTGTAAACATCTCTCTTGCTATATCCAACTTGAAGACAATCGGTACAACATGATCCTTGATGGAATCAACCAACACTTTCTTTGCCCTAGTATCTTTCTTCCTCCACTGCAACTTCTCTTCTTCCTCCTCAGGTTCAGGAACTTTTCTTTTCACAAACTCAGCCAAATCATTCTCTTCTAATGTGAGCATGATCCTGAACCTCCAT
Source organism: Sequoiadendron giganteum (assembly GCA_007115665.2). Taxonomy (NCBI): domain Eukaryota; kingdom Viridiplantae; phylum Streptophyta; class Pinopsida; order Cupressales; family Cupressaceae; genus Sequoiadendron; species Sequoiadendron giganteum. The sequence continues at coordinate 3,214 of VCHN02000596.1, forward strand.
GATGTGTAGTTCAAAAATGCTTCGAGTCTATCCTCGACCTTTAGACCATTCACCATCTTGAAATTTTGAATTAGGAGATAGATTGAAAAAGATTAGAGTGAGTGCTGCAAACTAAATCTGATCACGATCGTTTTCAAACCCGCTCTGATACCATGTTAGTGTTTCTTAGATAAGATTATACAACTGAAAGTACTTAAAATAATGCAACACATAAGACAATAAGCACAACAAGATACCCTAGGAAAACCCTCCTCTTGAGGGAGAAAAACCCAGCAAATAATTCTCTTATATAAGGTAGAACAAGAGCAGAAATTTGCTTACAACTTAGGCCCAACAATGGCTAATAATTGATGCAATGAAATTGCACCTCTCCTAGATGCAAGATATACAAATGAATATAATCTTCCTTGAATTCGGACTGCTGCTATGAAGGTGCGAACTTCTGCTCTAATTATGAATATACTTGATGAACTTGATGATTATAATGACAAGAGAAGACCTTGTATATATACACTTTTGGTGCCTCCTCAACTTAGGCCGGCCCTCTATGAAAAAACATAATAAATGATAATTTACAAGGTAGGTCAGCCCAAGCAATAAAAAAATCATGCAAACCATATAGGGTCGACCCTTTATGTTTATCAAATGTTATTAACATAAATTAAATAGCCGAAAGGCTACCATTTAATTTATGCTTCCTTCTTGAAGCATGTGCAATGGAAGTGCAACCCTAAGCTGCTATAACATCAGCAAGAACTACTTCTATCACAAAAGTACAATATATGATTTCCTCCATAAGAGAGAAAATGGTAGAAGGTCTATGAGACCCCACATATTACATGTCTTGCTACATTAAGGTTTGATAGTTGACAAAGGATGGAAATCTAGATCCAAGAATGCTTCACAATGTTCCTTCCCTTGGGAAGAAATGAAACCAACTGAAGATGCAAGATATCTTCCCATACAAGAAGATGTATGTATGATCTTGAATAAAGTTGAAGCTCATCCAACAATGATGATGATGGTGCCCATGATTTCTTCGAATGTTGCTCAAGAATCTCCAAGCCAATGTTGACATGTGATGAATAATGATGGAATGAATCAAGTATCATAGAAGATTCTATAATAGGGACTGCAAGAACCATAGATGTATGGTGATAAATAGAACCATAAGAATTTGATATTATCACCATAGAAGATGATGCAGGTGAACAAAGAGAAAACATATCTGAAGAAGACAAGGTTGATGCAACTTCATTGAAGTTGTCATAAAAAAGAAGACTAATGTCCTCAGTGTGTGCTTCCATGTCAGCAACGTGGGAATCTACAAAAAGACATGAAATGTCAGCTAGATATGCATCCCAATCAGTAATTCTAGGAAGACTAATATCCTATTGCAAAGAAGTGTCAAAATCTCTCCAAGAAGCGACTCTAAAATCCGATGAAGCAATAGGAGGAGGTGGAGGAATGATGATTTCCTCTATTTCAACTGAACACTCTATATATAAACCATGATGTGGGATGTGAGTTGTGATCGTAGTAGGATCATGCGGGAAGGGAGAAACATTGGATTCTCCATGTATTTCTCAAATTTTGATCCATAATGTCCATGTGGACTTTCAATATTTGTGATTCCATACAAAGAGGCATCTGGAATATGTAAACTAATTAATCCATAAATATGATCATGATTATTAAACCATTTGTCCTTCTAAGATTGTTTACCTGGTTCAGGGATAAGTCTATATTAATTAGGATGCGCAAGTGCAGGAACATTTGTATTTCGAGGATGCATTTTGTCAAGTCCATATTAATGTAGACAGAGGAATTGTTCCAAAAGGAAATACTGATGGAGGAACCACGAACGCATTAAGTAAACTGTATCTCAACAAAGGCGAACACAAGAAGCGAATGATCTTCAAATTCAAAGAAATCTACTTCAAACATACGAACCTCCAGAACTTGTCAGAAATAATACAGAGAATAAAGCTATAGTAAGGCCCGTTCAAATTATGATTTAATCTCTTTTCAAATTGTTTTTTTCTAAAAGAAAAAGTTGGTAGAGGAACCACAAACGCATTCAATAAACTGTATCTTATTAAAGGAAAACATAGGCAGCGAATGATCTCCAAATTCAAAGAAATCTACTTCAAACATATGGACCTCCAGAACTTGTCAGAAAGAATACGCAGAATAAAGCTATATCAATGTCTGTTTAGATTATGATTTGATCTCTTTAGATTACTTATTTAAAAGGAAAAGCTGATAGTGAAACCACAAACACACTCAGAGAGAAATGAACTGTATCTTAGTAAAGACAAATATCGACAGTGCATAGTCTTCAAACCCAAAGAAATCTACTTCGACCATACTGATATCAGTATATTGGCACTATAGCAATGAATAGAAAAAGTGAATGGCCACAACTTATGCAGATTGGCAAATGGTCATACCATTATTGCTACAAGAAGACTATGGATCAGTCTTCTGTAGTGTATTGGCATGGATATTTGAAAACCATAACTGAAATGATAAAAGTAGCAGCATAAAGAAATGATGGCAGTATAAAAATAGTAACACTCCGAGTTAGAAGTGATCACTCACTCCTAACAGACAAAATATGAGAAGCTATGTATTAATCATTAGTCATGGCTTGCTAATAAACAAAATGCCCTCCTTCTAGCGCCATTTTGTGGACATTAAAATATGTAAATGTTAGTAAACTTGACAAAACAACATACCAGAAATACATATCCTTATGAAATAATACTCCATGTTTCAAAATACAAATAAATGACAAAGATGAAAAAAACATGTAAAACATGAAATATATCTATCCCATATTGGATTGGTGCTCTTTGAATATGTGAAAGAGCACTTTCCCAATCCTTGATTAAGCCAATAAGACAATAGACAATGAGATACTCTTGAGCTCAAGTTGCCTATAGTTGAGATGCTTTCAAATGTGGATTGTAGATTGTAGATTGTAGATGATCCAAATGAGAGAAAATGCATTGCATTTATAGGAAAATTTGAGAGAGGAGAAGCCAAGATTAGGCAATGTGGGACAAAATCCCATATAATAGGAGAGAGCCACTTGTCATAATGGGATTGGCCCAAGCTTGTGCAAGGTTTGGCCAATGTGCCCATTCAAATTTGAGAATGGAAATAAATGCATGTGGTTGAGGGGTTCAGGGGGAATTGTGTTTGGCCACAAAAGTCAAACATAAGAGTTAATTGTGAGGGAAAATAGGTGTTTTAATAAATCAAATAAGTGATTTATTGTGCAAGTGGATGAATCTAGAGGATTCATGTGATTAAGATTAAACTAATCATGATTTGATTAATCTAATAGGAGTTTAGGTGATATGACATTTGATCTAAAATTTTGTATTTCTTTTAAATCAAATGAGAGGAAATGAATATTGATCATTTAATTAAATATTGGTGATTTAATTAGATTAATAGACCTTAGGAGATTATTCAGTAACCGGATTTATTTAATTGTTGTGTGAAATATGACTAATCAATTATGTTAATTGATAGTGTTAAATTTGCATGTCTACACATTCAAACTTTCCCTAATCTCTGCATCAATCTAGAAGGGACCCATGTTAAACCAAAGGTATGTTTTGGCAATTGTGCCATTGGTAATCCATTTCACAACAAATTTTATAAAACACCAAAGATGGTTAATGTTAATAATGTCACACTCAAGTGGCTTTTGGTTCAAATGATTATTTCCAAACAAATAATTTATGTCATGTAAAACAAGGTGCTACAACAATAGGTCTCTTGGTTGGGTGACGTGGAGGATAGTGACCATTGAGATATGATTTCCTCCTTGACTAAGTTGTTTGAGCATTGGACCAATTAGGAAAAGGAGGTGGAAGAGATTAGGGCTGTCATGGTATGGATGGATAAAAAGAATTTATAGATGGAGATTGATTCTATTCAAAAGAACTAGGAAAAAATAATGCAATGTCTCCAAGTCATTACTAATTACCACAAGGAAACTATGAAGAACACCACCCTAACCATCTAACTATTTTATCAAGAGATAAGTAAAATTCATGGTAAGTGGGTGTTTGAAGGTGGTTTGGATGATATTAATTCATAGAAAATGGTAAGATGGTGGATAGCTCAACTCTGGACACTCTAGTGGATACTTAGGCTATTCAGAAGGGTCCCCTATCATTCGAGAAGAATCTCCACTTCATAGAAAATCTATTAACTTTGATAAGGTTGTTTGTCAATTGAAAAATGCATGACGTTCCCCAAATTGTGTAGTGCCCTTAGATGTTGCAGGAATTCCTCCTCTTTCCTAATTGACTATTGAGATATGATTTCCTCCTTGACTAAGTTGTTTGAGCATTGGGCCAATTAGGAAAAGGAGGTGGAAGAGATTAGGGCTCTCGTGGGCATGGAGGATAAAAAGAATTTATAGATGGAGATTGATTCTATTCACAAAAAAAAAAAAAAAATAATGCAATGTCTCAAGTCATTATTGATTACCACAAGGAGACTATGAAGAACACCACTCTTACCATCCAGGTCTTTCAACATAAGATAAGGAAAATTCATGGTAAACAGGTGGCTGACAATGGCCATGATGATAGTCACATGCAGAAGAAACGGAAGGTGGTGGATAGCTCAACTTTGGACACTACAATGGATACTTAGGCTATTGAAGGTCCCCTATCATTCAAGAAGAATCTCTACTTCCTTTCTCAAGAGTGGAAGGAAATTAGTGGTCTAAAGCCATTGAGAGACCGGTAGCTATTTCTTCGTCCCTTACTGGTCTTTTGTCTATGTGTTGTCTTTGTTTCTTTTGTTGGTCAAATTGTTTCAGTTTCTTTTTCAATAGTTTTCTATGTGTTTCACTTCTCTTGAGCCTCGTGTTGAACTTGATGGTTGATTTGTAATGGGTATTGTCCCTCCTAGTTTCAATCTAATAAAAATAAATACCTTGATGTTTAGTGAGAAACAACATTCATAAAAAATAAAATATAAATATATTAATAAAATTAATTTTTTTTTAAATTTATACTTTTTGGAAAGCTTATAAAAAGAGCTATATACTTACAAAACATAATTTCTAAATGACATCATTTAATCCCTCAAAAGGTAAATAAATAGTATTTTTTTAGGATTTTGATAGGTGCAAATAAGACTCCATTGTGGGTATGTTTTAATACTAGAGGATATTATCTAACTCTCTTCAATTAAAAACCTTTAGATAGAATCCTTCAAGGCTTGAATTATTATTTTTTCTAAAAATATATGATTTTAGGAAAGCACAAGGATATTGTAAGTTTGGAACCCATTATTATGGGATGACCCATATTCATTTGTCAAGGATTTATTTTTCCATCATTAATGAGTAGTTTTTTATTTGTTCTAATATCTACAATTTGCTTTGTTAATTTTGGATTGTCACTACAATATGTCATGATATTGCAAAGATTTTAATTTTTAGGTTTCCTCAAAGTCTCCTTCCTCATTTATTCTATTCATGGTTCTTCTTTAAAGTAATTTTTGGTCTCTTTATTTTCCTACTTGTTTTCTTCATATTTCCCCTTATTTATTATTTTGATATTATTTATTTTATCCCATGCGAGGAAGAAAATTCTTGATATCATTATTAAGAAAATTTCCAATGCCTTTTCAAATTTATTGATTATTATTGTTCCAACAAATCATTCATGAATAATTCTCTTTTTGTTGTCTTCATCAAATCTTTTATTTTTAATAAGATCCACTATTTTTTTTATGGATGGTGTTTCTTATTTTTAGAAGAAGGATATTAATTGGGGATCGAGCTATCCATTGCTATAATTTTTTACATTATTATAATTTTTTACATTGTTTGAATGCCCATATTCTAAAAAAAAATGAAAAACCTTTGGTGTCATAGCAACTTCTACTGTTTCCTTCATATCCCTTATTTAATTTGAATTTTAATTGAGGAGGCAAGTAGTTCCACAAAGTTTAAGTAAATACATATATGCACATATAAAGCAAAATCATTTTCTATTATAATTTTATCTATTGATATGAGGTTTCCAAAGAAATCTCCTATATATTTTGAAATATTAGGGTTATGTTATTTCCAAGGTAGATTATAAAGCCTTATCTACATCCAAGGGTTGTAGATATTATGTTTTATGGATAAAAATTCCGCTCCCAAACCTTATGTAGAAACCTACCCACTCATTTAAGAAGGGGTCCTCATTCATAAAATATTATTGATTTCCTTTGGTTTCACATTCTATTTGGAAAATATCTAGGAATAATTCAAACTTTAAGTGTTTTCCTCCTATTTTCATTACACCATTTTTGAAAATGGTCCCATGCAAGCTAGAGATATACCCATTTTAAGAAGAGGGTTTTATTGTTCATATGAGATTTATATTTTTCTATTCCCTTTTTATTTTTAATAATTGGCATCATACAATATTGTACATTCATTTTTTAATCTTCACAAGAATTTAATTTTCTCTTGTGGAAAAGAAAAACATAGCCTAATTGTATCTAATTTTATTATTTCTTCTAATTCTATTTAAATTTATTCTCCCACTTCTTTTCTCTCCATATTGAGATTTTTTGAGAAGAAACATTTTGTCTTTTGTACCCTAATTGTAAGGCTAAAATAGTTTTCCCTCATCATTTTCTTATTGTTTCCTCCTTGTTGATAGAATAACTTTTCTTTTGATTTTCTTCCATTATTCCTTTCCTTTTTTTCCATATTCATCTCACTTTTGTCTTTTTATTCTATCTTAAACAAAAAAAATTCTTGTGTTTGCTTCACCTTTAAATTTAATTTTTACTGGATTTTACTTCTATGTATTTGTGATTTATTCCCTTACAATTTGATAAGTAAAAATTTATATCTTAAGTATGTGATAAAACTTAAAATGAGTTCTAATTATTAGTAATTAAAATAATAAGTAATATAAAGTTATTCAAAAGTAGTCATCCTTTTCTTGTTGGAAAAGTTCTCTTCCCCACCATCTTACAATATTTTGAAAAAATTGATAGTTGATTTGAAGGATTTAGAAGAGCTCTCCTCTATTCCTAATACTTTACCTTCTAGGTCTTTTGTAGCTCCTTTTGATACTTTGTCTAATTTTCTCAAACTCAACAATAATTTTTCTCTATTCTTCTCTTTCCTTTCTCTAAATATTATCAATCTATTAACTTTGATATGGTTGTTTGTCAATTGAAAAATGCATGACGTTCCCCAAATTGTGTAGTGCCCTTAGATGTTGAGGGGCATTCCGTCCCTCTTTTCCTAATTCTTTCCAAAATTATTTCTCAAATAGGCACCAATATTAAGGGTTTTAAGGTGTAAAGGATTATTTATGCTTGATTTTTGGGTTGCCTTTTGTTTTGGATAGTTTGATTTCTTTAGTTTTATGTGATTGTTATTACGCTGAAAAAAAGCAACAAAGGAAGTATGTGCTGCTTAAGAATAACAAGCACATAAATTTATTTATTTTTTCTATTTTCCAAAAAGATTTAAATTTAAAACTTCCCAATAAATAGTTTTTAATTTAAATACTTTTCCATTAAAATTAAAAGGTAAGATATGTACGCTTAAATAGTTTTTTTTGTATATTATTAATTAATAGATATATAAAAATAGTAAAAAGAGTTTTTTATATATATTATTAGTTTTTAATATATTTTATGAATTAATATTATAATAAACAATGTTAAGTATCGCGTTCTTTATATATATTATTAATTAATATATGTATACTAGTTCTATTGTAGCACAAGTTGGACACTATAAAAAATATAACTCACCACAATAAAAATATCTAAAAAATAAATAAATATCAACAATTTAATTTTTAATTTGTTTAATAGAGATAAGAGAGAATAGCATAAGTTTTAAAATATTTAATAATTTAACATAAATTAAGGATTTAATAGATTACTAATCAATAAGAAACTATTACACATGCTATAGATGGTATGAGTTTTCCACAGTTCATGAAAAAGATGTGATCCGATGATGGATCATAAAGTGTGATCCAAACGGTGAGTAAAATACATAAATAGTTGAATCCAAAAACTTATTACACTTGTTATTTAAATTATATTAGATAAATAATGTCTATACAAAACCAAAATCAATGTCTATAATATAATTTATTTTAAAAATTAATCTAATATATATAATCAATGTCTATAATATATATATAAATTATTTATCTAATATCTTTATTTCAAATCTTATTCCCAATATTAAGTCATAGATTTCTACAATTCTTTGGGGTTAGAATAGGTCTAAAATTAAGATAACGGTTTAGAATTTATTGTTAGGGTTAAAATTTAAAGTTAGGATTAGAGTTAGAATTAGGGTGTGAGTTAGGGCTAGAGTTAGGTCATACAAAGAACTAATTCACAATACTAAAACACTATAATTAACAAAACATACAATTATTTAACTTCACATTATTACAACTTATATTTATTTTTTTCAAATCTAAAAAACAATAATTACAATACTATAAAGACAAGTACTAGCCACTACTTGACACTTGATAAATATTGATAACAAAATTTATAAAAAATTATTAAGAAAATTTTATAAGATATTAAAACTTACTATTTTAAAATATTAAATAACATATCAATCCAATATAATCTTCACTTGTTATTATTTAAATTTGATAAATAATAATTAGTTATTAAAATAAATTAACATTTGAATTTAGTAGCTAAAGATAAATTTCAAATCTAACAATATTTAAGTTTGATTATAAAGAACTACTTAAACTTAGGTGCATGTAGTCAAGACCTAATTGCTTATACCTAAACAGGTACACTCTATGCGTCAACGTGGGTTGCAATTAAGCGAAACTTCCATTAATTATGGCGTTTGTTTATGTGGCCCTCTGCCTTCTATGCAATAGTTACAAATATTTTGTTTGTATAATAGGTATAATGCTTAAATGATAATATGTTGTGTTAAAGCATTAATTTAGAATTTGTCCAAATTACAATAAACTTACTACATATTTGTATTTGTGCTAGTTGTATGTATTATCTCCAGGTATACATTAGGATGATTTGAAAAACATGGTATTGGCGTTGAAGTATAATCCACGGTCTTACATGGAGATAATTAACATTTTGTTGGTTAACAATTTGACCTACATAGTTTCAGGAATGTCATACAAAGGTTAACGAATTTTCCATTCTAGTTGAACCAATTAGTGTTATGTGTAAAAGAATAAATAAATTTAATTAACAAGATATTATCCTTTATTTATGTATTATTTGTTTTGAAATTTATTGGAGTTAAATAAATTATTCACTCAACATTCGTTAATATGTATAGTTCATTTTATTATGTGAATAGATATTAATTACATACAGTTGTAATTATGCAACATTTATTATGATAATGATTTGATAGTATTTTTATGTATTTCAAAGGTATTGAATAGTTCCAAGATCTTATCATTTGGATAAACCTTATCTATCAATGGAAAAGTTCTGAAGTTATAATTTTAGATATCACATTGAATAGTTTATTGATGTCCCTATACAATAATATTACTGGTTGATCAACTTTTAATACTAATAAGATTATTATGATTTCAATACTTGAATTATTAATAATACTGTAATAATATTATTACCAACAAATTAACAAATTGTTAAACATCGATAGACTTCTTAAATATCACATAAACTTCAATAATAACAATATTAGTAATAATCAGTAATTTAATTCTTGTATTTAATCAGAGTTCGAGGAAGATCGGAGATTTTGAAGATCTTGGTTGGTTAGAAGTTTACAGGAAACTTACTGTACTTCTGGCTATTGATTATATTCATGCCTAAACTTGCAAGTGCCAAAGGGGTCATTTATGGCACCAATCGCCCAAGAAGATATCTAACTAGATTTCTTTGGCTAAGACGCTACCCAAACTCAGTGAATTATTGCAGCTTCTTAATGCTCTTGCCAAGAATGCTATGCATTTACTACCTTTCACCCTCACCACCAAGAATGGAGCTTGCGTGATTTGTTTTGTATCGATTCTCACACTGCTGCAGTAGTCGGAATAAACTGGCAATCCTTGAGTTAATCCGGGACTACAATTCATGCTTGGGGTTGCAAATTAGTGTATCAAAAGTTTGCTTATAGATTTTGGATTGGTGGGGGGGCCGCTATTCAGAGGGAGTTTGAGTGATTTTGTTTGGCAGGGGAGATCCAAATGATCATCACGTATCAGGGGTAATTATGAGGGGATCTGTTGATTCACAGTGGGGATGGGTCGCATTAGGTGAAGTGTTCTTAGCACCAATAAAAGAAAATAAAAATAAAAATAGTGGAAGTCCCGAGGACAGTCATGAAGAATTTTAATGGTAGGTTTGATAGGAGTTACAAAACGGAGGGGAGAAGGGAAAGTTTGGGGGGATTCTAGCGCACAGCCAAGTGCTTAGGCATATACCCATGATTATGTTAATTTGGTCCACCTTGCTCCTTTGGAAAGAAATCCCTATTGCAGTCATGGTATTGGGATTCATTCATCCTTTTTATTGGATGGAAAATACAATTTATCAGAAAAATTTAGCTTGCCATTCATATCAACATTATTTGATTTCAAATCCCTCCTGAATGTAGCAACACGTTTTCAATCTCGACCACAAATTTCCCACATCCAAGATCATGCCTTATCCTGGACAACTCCAAACAACTCCATTTAGATCCTTCGAATTTATCTACCGTTATTATATAATTGCACTGCAAACTTGGGAGGGGTTTGCTGGTTTCCTGTGATGGGTGTGAAATCAAGAATGACAATTAATATTAAGGCTTATGCTGCTGAGGAGTGCCTTCGTATTACAGTGAAAGAATAACAATATGAAATTTGAGGTATTTATTATAAACCATTCCATTTCTATTGCTGTTATTGAAATATTTGATTTCATTTTATTATCATAGTTTAGTTCATCTAGTATTCTATAATATTGAGGAATTATTCCAATATGTTCTTTATTATTCTTGATAAAATTATTCCTTGTGAATGTTCCCGGATGTTATATCAAGTAGATTCTGTGCTAATTCAAATTGAATTTTGTTAAATGCATTGTACCAAATTGTTTACCCTTTTCTTAGCCGCATCAATTACATAGTTTGAGTGGTTGGTGCGTGATCCCTCAGTTTTGCATTCTATCTTGCCAAATCTGTCACAATTAAACTTAGTAAAATTCCTCTTTCCTTTATGCGTTGATGGTTGTCTATACCTTTTTTTTTGGCATCGGCATTGGCTGTCAGGACGTTGGCAAAGTTTGTGGTGATTCGTCCTTATACATGCCGATTACATTTTCCTGAAAGTTCTTAAGCCCTTTCAATAAATTTATTCTTGTGCACATCCCAACAATAATGTTCCTGCATGAGATTTCATATCTTTGAGGGATTCCATTAAGCAATATTCTTGCCTTGTCTTTGATTCCGCATTTTGTATACATTTTGGCCAAGACACTTACAACTATAGCATCAAACAAATTCCTCTAACCGTTATGCTTTGATGGATGCCCATACCCTATTCCTAAGCTCTCATTTTGGGTTAGGCAGGGAGGATGCTGGGAAAGGTTGTTGAAATTGGCTTCGCACCCGCCATGTACATTTGCTGAAAGTCTCTAAAACTATTTCGATAGATTCAGGTTAGGGCATCACACCTCAATTCTTAAGTGAAATTTCAAAACAACTCACATGCCTTGTCTATGTCGCCCTGTATTGGTCCTTGCAGTACAAAAGCTAGTATAATGGCATAAAGCTGAATAAATACGTTAAGTTTTGTGGTGAAGAAAGAGATGAGTTTAAAACAAGAAGATGATCTGACCTTTGATATTCGTTCTTGAAGCCCTTCCTTTTACATTGTCAGAAAATTAGCTTATCACAAAATAGGATTCATCTAAACCATGACGGGGTAGTGTGAGTCACAAACAATTCATTTCCAAGAATTGAGGAATAGTAAAACCAAACTTGTACCAAATCCATTGACCCTAGTTCTAACATGGTTGATAATTCTTTTATAGTAGCCTTATAACCAAATGACTACATTATAATGTTAACGATAAATTTTGTTGCCAATAAATGCCTAATACCTCGTCAAGTTATGTCTATGAAGCTATCATAAAGTTGAATTAAGGGGGGGGTTAGTATTCTAGAAGATCAGAGCTATCATTTATCTTGGTAATTTATCATTATTGTATAGGACTGATCTTTCAACTATGAAAATTATATTACATGTATTAATTATCAAATAAACTTAATTACAAATTTAGTTGTTAATAAAAAGGACTGGAAATTTAATTTATTATTTATATTGTTAAATAAATTAAAAAAAATATATCTCTCTTATCTTGGTACCTCATTTATAGTATGGAGTAGAAAAAAGAAAACTATGGTATTCTTAGAGTGCTTGCATGTGTTAGTATTGGTGGAATTGATGTCATTTGGTCACATGCACTTGATTGATTCAAATAGTATATAAATGCATCTAATTCTTCTTATTCTTAAAATTTAATTGACTCTTAAAGATATGGAGTATCAAAGGTCATTATTATGATATGGTTTTCTTACATTGTAGATATCATGCAAGCCAAACAATTATTCACTAGAAGTGTGTGTTGTCATGGTAGTATCTTTCTTTTGAATCTTATTATTAACGAGCATTCTAGTTCTTTAATTAGTTTTATGAGCATAATCCTTACATTACAATAGAGTGTTTTGGCATAAAATTAAATAACTAAAAGGGTATAAAATTAGCAAGTCAAATAAAATAATAGGATTGATAAGATCATCATTGAAGTAATTGCATACTTTGGTAACCAAGTGGGGAACACATAGTTTTATGTCATTAGGTTATTCAATTTTAAGCATTGGTTGTTGTAAAGTAAAATGATATTGCAAATTGTGATTGGGATGGTGTTACTTAGTTTCCATGACAATCATTACATCAAAGGCTATTATGTTTCGTACTTAGGATAATTCTTATTCCTTGATTCAATAATGCATGCAAATATATGGGTTTATACATTGTAGTGAATTGAATTGTGTTATTTGAATTGGTTGCTAAATCGTATAAAAGGGATGGTATTATGGGATGCCTTGCAATATTTCATTAAGAACCCATCGCTCATTTTCCTTTATCATATTATTATGAGGATTTAGACACTTTTTTTATGCCTTGTGGTTTTACCACTTATAAGATAGGGGGCATATAGTGTACTTGGGTAGAGAAGCGAGTTTAGCATATTTTTGGGTTATTGGGAAGCATGGGTGGACATTACTCATTTAATTAATGTCCCTCACTTGGTATGATTTAATTAACTATGTAAACCTTATATATATCCTAGGGAGTGAACAGTAACATTTGTGTTCTTGGAAAACTAGTCTCCTAAAGGTAAAACTCCTAGGAGTTGGGTATTCGTTACTTGATGAGGAAAACTGCAAAACGAAGGGGCAAGAGAAGAAAACTAGGTTGTAAGTCAGGGATGTTTTTATTTAACTTATGAAATTGACCTTGGGGTGTGTTGTCTAGTACACCCCTACCCAAGTCTTTGATCCTCGGCTTCACCTAAGTGGGTGGCAACCACCTGTGAAACTGTCTGGGGTAATGGACCCTAGAAAGGGTTGCGTACCCACTCTTTTAGTGTGTAACCTGTATGAGACTCATGATGCTTTGAGTAGAGTATTAAGTGTAGCATATATCAGTGTTGTGTTATGATTGTGACTAAGTCAGAGTCAAATTTTGAAACCTTGTGGATAAACCTTGCATGGGTGAGTCAAGTGAGTTGGAGCAACTCAAATTGTTGAACTACGATGCCTCTGCGAAATATATACGTAGGCAAGGCCATCTGAGACGAGCCCCCGAGGACTAGGTCTAGCCCCTAGGATTTGTTCTCTTATTATTCTTGAGGTTACTACTAATTTATATATGTTATTGTTGGCATGTGACCTATTTAATGTTTCAGTTTAACCTTGGGTGGTTGAACTATTTAAGTGTACCTCAGTGATGTGGATTTCACATCTCCTCTCGAATTGACCATGAATGTCTAAGAAATTTAGTTATCTAACTAAAAGAAATATAGTTAATGTCTGGTCAAAATTTGTTTGCCTTCTTATAGTGCCTACATTGGTAGCAAACTTTGAGAGTTTTGCAAGCATAAGTGAACGAAATTTGAAATTAGTGTTTTGTTCTTAACTTTATTTTGGTGTAAAGCTTTGGGCATTACAGTTTACAGCTTATTTCGCTTGGTATAAAGAGCCGCCTTGTTAAGCTATTCTATTTAATTGTAAGACAAATTCTGATCAGAGTAATGCTTACCCTAATTCTAGGTTGGCCTCTCACCTTTACCCTCGAGTTTTTAAAAAATTAGGCTTCCTTAATAAACTCAATATATACAGGTGGCCTGGGATTGGCTATAATCAGAGCACAGCAATGCAGAAAAGGAAGCATGATCCCTGCTCACCGAAGGAGAAGCAGCCCAGGAAGAGAAAGGAATGCATTATCCCAGATGAATACCGCTGCCAAAGATCAGACCGAAAGAAGAATTGGCAATGTAAAAATGCTCGTTCTAACCACATCTATTGCCAACATCACATTGATTTAACAACCAAAAATTATTCGGCAAGGAGGAAGAGGAAGAAGCAAGATCCTTTGAATTCCTGTGAAAAACGGCCAAAAGAATACAAATAATATATTGGAATGGAAGATCTTATTGCATGTGCAAGTCAAAAGCATAACAGTCAGGCTGTTGGAATCGGCAAAAGAGCGATGAACAATATGGGTATCGTAAGAAATCCAGAAATAGCTCAACAAATAATGGTTCCTTCAGATTTATCGGATCTCCACAAACTTCTGCCAGTGCCTGCTATAATGATGGAAGCTCGGAATGGAGAGCTTACTGCTGCTGAGAGACACAGTCTTGGTTGTCTTTTGCCTGAAGTTCACAGAGACGATTCAGCTGTAGGTTCTATTTTCTGTGGAGGGATTTCAAGATTTGGAATAGACCGTGCAAGCAAGTGGAGCAAAAGTTTTTCTGAAGGCAAGGAAAGTAAAGATACATTACTGCAAAAAGAAAGGCAATTGACGATTTTATATCAAGGGCAGAAAGTTACAAGCGGCTATGGTTTGATACTTGCAGGGGAGATGATAGAATGTTAACGAAAGAGTTAGAAGCAAATGAACTTGACTTAACTGTGCTTAGGCTATAGGGTTTTTTTCTCACTGGATTGGACCTTCTGTTTTCCTTTGTAAGATATGAGAAGAAAGAAGTAAACTCTAGTCTATAAAAACTCAATGGAAGCTTTTCTGTTTTGTAATGGAGGATTTACTTTTGGTTCGAGTTCAATTCTAATCACATTTGTTAGTTGCTGCAGCCTTAGTTTCTAGGCCTTAATGGAAGAATCGTCATTGGTATATGTGATCAATATATGAGAAAAGACTTATCTCAATACATTATGACACAGTATTAAACTGAATTGACAAACTAGCTTTAACCGTCACTCAATTTTATGGTGCCATTTGGTTTAATTTTTCAAAAAGCTGCTTGTTTAGAGAGAAACATAGCAATTGTTTGTATGTTTATGTGAAAGCTCAAATAACAGTATGAAAGACCAGAACCTCACTGGTGAGGGATTTGAGGACCGGCGCCAACCTATGCTTGATAAAATAACCATAGGAGATTTAAAGATAGATAGAGTGACTGCATAGGCTTCTGAAACTTTTAGAATATTTAATGTATTGTTGTTACTGTAAAGCAATGAAAAAAGAGCAAATGTTTTACATTGCAAACAAAAAAGAGGAATTTCATTATATTCATCTCGGGTGAAAATACATTCAATACATGGGCTTTTTTAAAGCCATTGTTTTCCCGTCAATAACCACTCCAAATTTTCTTATGGGAATAACTTTCTCAAAACTAACAATTAATTTATTTTTACTAACTTAACAGCTTATTTACTAAATGTAAACTTTACATTTACAAACAAAACAAAATTTTGAATCAGCATTAATCTAAACTCCTTTGTCTTGAATATCAACCCAAACTCCTCATGTCTAGGTAAATGTTCCATTACCAACTCTTCATCAGCATTGATCCAAACTCCTCGTGTCTGGATAAATGTCTAGATTACCAACTCTTCATTAGCATCGATCCAAACTTCTCATGTCTCGATTAATGTCTGGATTACCAACTCACCAACTATGAATCGAGACTAACTCCATTATCCACACCTGCACAAACCAACAATCACAACTCTCCAGGTTTGTGGATTCAATTATCCACAAACCAACAAACCACTGCACCCCTCATCTTGCTCATAAAAGGACTCCAGATGAAACAAAATTTGCTTCTCATGCAAAATATCATCCCTGAGCGAGAAGCTAACTCGGGATGACAGTTGTCCTCCTGCCTCCATTTCCTCCAGCCTCCAACTATTTAATTCTTAGAGAACATATAACTCTTCAACAGTTAAATCACACAATGCCATATTACATATTTCTCCCTCTTCCTCAGTGGCCATTAAAACATTATCTATTTTTAACTTGCCATCAATATGATCTCTAGCACATTAAATGCAATTTACTAGAATGTGGCCTCTTTGATTACAATAGAAGCATTTGAATTTATTATTTCCTGTTGAAGCATTAGTTTCCCCTTTGACAAAGTAAGCAGATTCAACAATAGTAGAGTGAGTTTTAGAGACTCTTTTCTCTTCATCAATCAAAAAAGATGTCACATTCTCTAAGCTCAGGCTTGGATTCAATTTTCTTAAAGTAAACAACATTTTCAAAACTTGAGGGCATACTATTTAATAAAATAGCTTTGGCATCATCATCATCAACTGCACAATTTATTCCACCAAGTTGATTAAGAAGAGAAGGAAATGTATTAATATGTTGAACAATACTTTAACCCTCATTCACTTTCAAACCAGTTTTTTTTTTGCTTCATTCCCATTTTAGCACTTGAAGCCTGTGAATCAAATAAAGAATTAAGAATTTCCCATATTTGGCTTGAGGTTTTTGTCAAATCAATATGATGTAAATATGCATCAGATCAAGGCCAATAATTGTTGTAGCTTTACGATCTTTTTCTGTCCATTTTAATAGTTCATCTACATCTTGTGGTTTTTTAATAGTTCCATTAACAATCTCCCAAAGATCTTTTTCTATTAAAACTAGTTGCAAATTAGTTGCACTTTGACTTGCCATGTATGAAACTCAGGACCCTCAAACTTCAAAATAAAATATGATTGCTCCATTTTAAAACAAAATCAATCTAATTACTTATCACTCCATTTTTATAGAATACAGAGAGATCATAAATATTCAGAATGAATTGCGCATTTGATTTTTTTAAAATCTCATACCGTATCACCTCCTTATAGTTTCTGGTTCACACATTGAGAAAAAAAAAAAGCTTACCAAAAATCATAAATAGATTTTGATCTCTATGCTAAAACCCCTTCAAACACCTTCTGCACAACAAGCCTGCATACTCTCTTTAATCACAGGCATACATGAACCATGATGCTCTGATATCAAGGTAAAGCAATGAAAAAAGAGCATATGTTTTACATTGCAAACGAAAAAGAGGAATTTTATTATATTCATCGGGGTGAAAATACATTCAATACATGGAATTTTTGAAAGCCAGTGTTTTCCCGTAAATAACCACTCCAAATTCTCTTACAGAAATAACGTCCTCAAAACTAACAATTAATTTATTTTTACTAACCTAACAGCTAATTTACTAAATGTAAACTTTAAATTTACTACAGTTACTGGTCTACGAAAAATCTGATCATCTCACTTCCATATCAGAAAAATGTGATAATTCTAATAGAGAATTAGAGTAATCTTGTTATATAGTTATCAGCCAAGTATTTGTGGCCACCCATGGCTGTGGTCTAGAGGTCTTCAATTCATACTGCATGCTAAACTTACCAATAATAATCAGAAAATTCTATAATGAAATGTTTTTTTTGCATTGATAATACATCCCCGTGCAATTTTACCATAATCAAGACACTTCATGTAACCTGAATTTATCTCGACCTTCATCAACAATACATATCCACTAATGGCATAAACTTTAAGTTCTAAATTAATAGAACAAACAAATAAAAAAAACAAAATAAATCCATTAGTACTCAATGTTTATATCTTTCCACAAGACATGGATGATTATATATGCAAAATCCACAAAGAGAATTCTTTAATAGCCTCAGAAGATGTTCAGAATATGCACCTGCAGGGACCTCATCATCTCTTGATTCCCTTGTCGTCTGGTCCTAAATAAACCCTAACAAATGAAATTTGATGCGAAAAGTCTGTTGGTGTGATTTACTTTTTCTAAAGGCAATAGATTCTGATGGCATGGGAGGATATTGTGCTGATTCAAGAGAAGAAGTCATGTAATGAGCTCTTTCTTTTGAAAACAATGGCACTGGAATCTCTTATATTAGTTCGAGTCCACAACGAAAGATGGGAGATGTGGGTGAGATTATTCCAAATCTTCATTGGTCATTGGTCATCTAGTGTTGGATTACAAAGACGAATCAGAAAAAGTCAAAGACTAAAAGACTAAAAATAAACATTTGTAAAAATTAAAGTCCCATTTTTTTAAATCTACTTGTATGCATTTTCTGATGGTTATAGTGGCTTTTTCAATACAGAAATATCTAATAAAAGGATGAAACCAAGTCATGGCCATATACATGCCATGCAAGAACAACTCTCATTGGCAGAGGTTCAACAGTATGAGGAAACAGAGAAACTCTCTTTTTCTGCTTTGGTACACTAGATTCCTCCAATCTATAACATGATAGTGCGACTATGATATGATCTAGTACTTTACCTCTTAGCAATGAGAGTTGCACCTTGCTGACACATATATGATGAAAAAACTCATGATCAGGTTTTGTCTTTTTATTGGATATTCTTGTACTAAAACAAACACTATAATCATCATAAAATATATAAAAATTAAATTAAATAAAATGAAGTTTTAATGTTCACAAAATTTGTCCTTTTTTTTTATCCTACTTGTAAGTACCACTCTACTTTTAGTTTGGATTCAAATATCTTACAGTAAGAAGCTAATATGAGAATTTTCACATAAACAAAACAATGAAATTAAATTTCTGATTTTTGACTGAAAAAACTAGAAAAAAAAAAAAGAAAAACTCACTGCATACCTTAACAAAAAAACCCTACTTTTTCTAATTCTATAATCCAACCCTAAGAAACAAGCCAACATTCGAAATAATCTCCCCAAAGGCAATAGCTCATTACATGGCTTCTTCTCTTGAATAGAAACAATATCCTCATGCATGCAAAAGAAACATTTATGAATAAGAAAACAACAAAATGATTTGCTTTTTAAAGACACTAGGTGAGTCGGTGAGGCCGACAAAAACTCAGAATATTAAGAATAGATTATATTTTTGAACCCCTCCACCCAGATACGCGTGGGATTTACAAGTTTTTGTGTCACCATTCCAATGCAAAAAATTACACGGGAAATCACCCCACTATTACCTGCCGTCCACTGGTGTACCCACAGTTTTCATTACACATTATTTTAGGAGTTCATTTTCAGAAATGACTTGTGATTTATGGTCATGGACACGTACAACACTAGTTCTTTAACTTTCAAACCCTAAGTATTGTTGGTAACTGTTAATGCCACGTCTTCTTTTTCTAAATTATTAAATAGTATTTTAAGAAATACTTATGATAAGGCTAGTCTGGTTATGAAATTAGCAATTAAAAGGATTCAACAAATTTAATTTTATATTAGTTAATAATTTTATAGGGTGTTTTTTAAATATTGAATTAGAGCAATAATTTTGTAGTTATAATATTGGGTTTGTTAAGGTTGTTCTATAATTAAATGAGTTTTTTTATTTTGAAAGCTATTGGGTCTTATTTTACTAACTAGTAATTTAATTTAAATTAATAATTAAGTCTAATTAGGTGATAATTTTTTTAATGGACTTGCAAGTCCATATTTGATGGAAAAGATTGTCTCACATTGATATAAAAATTTTCCCTATTGCCTTGGTACCCTACATTCCTCCACTCTAGAGGGAAACTGTCATTGATAGAGGTACAATTTTATGAGGAATCAAAGAAACTCTCCTCTACTACCTTGATAACCTAGGTCCAAATCCTTAAGGAATTATGATTCTCTCCTCTAGTTGCATTTACTACAAATTTAAAAATATGAAATATCCTTTCTTATATATGGTAGTCCACATTTAGCTAACTCTTTTATTGATTCTCTTTGGAAAAAAGCGAATAGATAGTAGACTCAAAAAATTTCTAGTCTTTTTTATTTAGTTTTGTAGGACGTCAAAATCTGCAAGATAGACTTAAACCATTTCATGTTGTTAGCACAAAAGTCAGTTTAAATCAGCAAACTTAAACATCCCTATGAAATATGTAGAATCATGTTAAACCATACAAACGAAAACAATGCAAAAAAACATGAATCCCTCCTATCCCATAGTGGATTGGTGCTATCCTTTGTGTAGAAGGCAGCCCTTTCCCAATCCCTTGATAAGCAAAACTGCCAAAATAATAGTGATGAAGAGCAAGATATCCTCTCAAATGAAGAGAGTAACCTTGCAATCAGAAAATGAGTTGTTAAGCAAATGGTGTGGTGATGAGCAAGATTGATTCTCAAATGAAGAGAATAACCTTGCAATGAAAATGAGTTATGTGTTGTTGATGATTTGTGTTGAAATGCTTTGCATTTTATAGATTCAAGATTAGGAAGAGTGATAGATTTGGATGAATGTGGGATCATTCATGAGCCAATGACAAGATGCCACTTGTCAAAGTGTGAGAGGGTGAGGAATGTGCAAGCCTTGGCCAATGTGCCAATTTGAAATTCAAATTTGGATGAGAAGACATGAAAGGTGCATTAAATGCCAAGTTTGACTTGTGCAAATAGCATTTAATACCTTGTTGGAAGGGACAAGTCCTTTTTGGGGGGAAGATTCAAATTGGAAGAATATTCCATTTTGATGCCATTTTGAATGTAATTAGAGGAAATAATAAATCAAATAAATGATTTATTGGTGCAAGTGGGTGGGTTAGTTAAGAGTTTGGATTTGACTCTAGTTGAGTCAAAAGCTAGAGAATGATAATCATGATTAGAAGTTAATAAAATGTAGATTAATTAACTTGGATGATATTAGGAGGTGACATTTGATTAAATCAATTTGATTTATTAAATCAAATGAGAAGAACATAAGGATTAAATAATTTGATTTATTTAATGAACCTTAGGAAATTAATCAATAAATTGCTTTAATTGATTAATAGCTGAAATGAATGTTAATTTGTATGATGCATGATTGTTATTTTTGCATGTCTACATTTTGCCCCTCTTTGAAGCAATGTACTCGTTGCATTGGTTCAAAGAATGATGTTGCCGGCATCAAAATTAAAAAATTCTTTGGTTTTTCAGATGCCCCAGTGGAAATGAGTACGTTAGTACATTGCCCCCTCGAGAGATCAAGCGAAAAGATTCAATTTGAGGTGGATCTCACGACAAAGAGGTTCAAAATGGATGTATGGATGATGAGACTATATGATAATGATGATGTAAATGATATGTTCGGAAGATGCTTAGAATAACAAATCTATATTATTTTAAGCATGTTAAATGATTATGCGATGCATGTGAGATGGATGAGATGGATGATGTTGTCCTATAATGATATGACGTGATTATGCAAGATGAGAGGATGAATGCAGCATGGATGCAGGATGGATGCATTGTTAGCGTGAAAGAAGGTAGAAGAATGAGAGGGATGAACCCTTGAATCCAAGAAGATGCAGAATTTCAACAAGCCAACTTTATTAGAGATGATGATGAAAGATGATGATGTATTGCTTATCCAGGAATGGGAGATAAAGAGCGTAACTTTCTTTATGTTTGATAACACACATAGGTGCGATGCATCAAGGTATTAAGAACCAGGATGGCGTTGCGCCTAGTGTGATGGACTCTGACTCGGCAATCAGATAGGAGTGATCTTGTTCACACTTGACATACGGAAACCTTGCTAGGACGGACCCAACAAAGAAAGTATTCGCCAAGTTATTTTACAAGAACATCCAACAAGCACAGCAGATAAAAAGATAATGATCATTGCCCCATTCCTTTCTCTCTAAACCTGTTTTGTTTAGGCATCATCGAGAGGTCCTTGGAATGAGCGCAAAATAAGATAGGTCAAAAAGACCAAGATAAAGTAAACAAACAAGCTAATGTTCTTCATACCACTAGCCAGGCTAAACTAATGTGGGGTACCTGATGCTTATGTCCATTGTGGGAAAGCTTCATCCTAGGACATGTAGTGATCAGGGTTTTGGTGGACTGATTGTGTGATAAGCTATTGATACTCTGAGTTGATCAACTTGCTGACTTACTGACTTAGGCTTGAGACTCTGACGATAAGGCGTTTACTTTAGAACCTGCTAAACTTGCTTCTGACTAACTCACCAAAGGGTGAAAGCGACGATTGACTTTATTATGAGTGATGACAAACACGGGTGAAAGCGAGATGAAACGGATGCACCATTTTGGTTTTTTCAAATGTTTTGAGGCTGTTTTTGGAATTTTTGAGATGTTTTACAAATGTTTTTGGTATTTTCAAGATTTTCTAATGTTTTTGGTATTTTAAATATTTTTCAATGTTTTTGGTATTTTGTGTCTCGAGGGCCAATCAAGGATGGCCTTGCCTACGTTTAAGCTCAGAGATGACATAGTTCGGACTCCAATTGACTTGACTAATAATGAGATAGATGGGCAAACGGATTGCCATTGCGATGGATGCCTAAATAGATGGGCAAATGGATGCCAATGCGACGGACGCATAAAGGACGGACCTGATTATAGAAAAAAGATAAGCAAACGAATGCCAATGCAACAGACGCCTAACTAGATGGGCAAACGGATGCCAATGCGACAGATGCATAAAGGACAGACCTGATTACAGAAAAAAGATAAGCAAACGAATGCCAATGCGACAGACGCTTAACTAGATGGGCAAACGGATGCCAATGCGACGGACGCATAAAGACTAACCTAATTGTAAAAGATAAGCAAATGCATGCCAATGCGATGGACGCCTAACTAGATGGGCAAACGGATGCCAATGCGACGGATGCAAACTGTCTCGGGGGATGATCAAAGATCAGCCTTGCCTAAGTTCAAGCTCAGAGACGACGTAGTTCGACAAGGTGAAAGACTGATAAGACTAAATGATGAATTTTGAAGATTTTCTGATATTTGGACATGTTTTTGGATTTTTCGAATGATTTGGATGTTTTGGATTTTTTGAAAGATTTGGATGTTTTTGGATTTTCTGATGAATTTTCTAGATGTTTTTGAAATTTTTGATGGATTTTTTGAATGTTTTTGAATTTTTTGATGAGTTTTTCTGAATGTTTTTGGCTTTTCGCATGATTTTGATGATTCAGATATGGACATGATATGATATCAGTGCTTTGTTTTGGGATTTTGTTGAAAATAAAGCTTTAATGTTGATCAATCGGATTGATGGATTGATAGTTTGACTAAGTGTGTTAAGTCAAACAAAAGTGATAATGCACTTTGTAAATTCCAGGAAGTTGTGTTATCCCAGAGTAAACTCGTACAAAAAGGATAATTTGGCTAGGTGTGTTAAGCCAAACAAGGTGATGATTTGATAATTTGGCTAAGTGTGTTAAGCCAAACAAAGATGATAATTGACTGGATTCGATTGATCAAGCTTGATGAAGCTTGAGTTAGAACAAAATTGCTTTGATGATTTTATGTGATGCTGACGTGTGCATTAGATGCGACTAATCTGGATTGTTGGATTGATGTTCGATGAAGGATAAAGCTTGATAAGGAATGTTTTCTTGTCAAAATATGCCATGGGCTAGTGATTTGGGATTTTTTCTCACAAATGTTTTGACCAATTTGATTTTATGTTTTCCAATGTTCGGATCACCACATAAGTGGGAAGATATAGATCAAGATTTATTCTCGAAGCAAGATGTAAATATCTGCCCCCAGTGTCTAGCAATGTTTGGAATACCATGGGTGAATTATTGGATACAAATGGATATGGATTATCTTGCGATAAGATAAGGGTGCTCAGAATAGAGGAACGCTCATTCGGATAATGCTTCAAGGCTCAGATAGCATTGGATAGGATGGGATCAATGAAAATGACCCATGTCAAGATGTCTACCATAAACAAGTGTAAAGCGTGCACCAAAATTTTCCAAGATCAAGATAACTTGGAGTATGGATGTAGATGGAAACTGGATTGGATAAACGGTTCATGGATGAACGGATGATATGGATGGAATGTTGGCTTCATTATAGATGTGATAAGATGCTTTCTTGTGAACTGGCGCACATAGATGCTTGATTCTACACATGACGCCTGTTTGCCAGGTTTTGATCATGGTACTTGTCCAAAGCGCCATCGAAGTGGTTTTCACTGGAGGACGATTTTTTTCTTTACTGTTTTCAATCCTTTTTCTAATTTTTTTTGGATTTTTTGTATTTTTGTATTTTTTTGTTGTCACCAAGACACCTGTTTGCCAGGTTTTCATCAAGGTGACCATTTTTTCAGGACATTTTTCTGATTTTTTTGTATTTTCTGAGAGATTTTAAGCTGATGCTGAACCACCTGGTGGTGCTGATGTTGATGCTTCTGTCATAATGTTCCATCGATATCCTGCTTGTAGAAGTTGTCTTGCCAAGATACATGCACTTGAATGCAACTTTTGAGATTCTTGATCTGCTTTGCTGATACCGGAGTTAACTCTGTCTTTGTGCGCCCATCGTGATAGGGTGCCTTCTGAATCCTTATGATGAAGGGTCGCCGCCAATACATGGTCAATGTGAGAATTGGATATCATGCGTGGAGGCATGGATGGAGTGTGTTTAGGAGTAACAGATGGATTGGTCGATGGTTTGGAACCTTTGACTCTCCAAACTTGGGAAGATGAGCAATAATGGGTGGATATGGAAGTGTGCATGGAATTTGGACCAACTGCTTGATACACTTTGTACGTTGCTTGAGAAGCCTGCTTTTTCCTTTGTGGAAATCTTTGATGGATACTTGCCCCATTTTTATTTTTCCCCATAGTTTCTTTGACTGATGGAGTTTGATAGGGATAATCATTTCTTTGTATTCTTTGGTATCCACTTGTATTTATTTGTCCTTCATGCTTCATCCTTTGATTCAAATCTTTCTTTTGACGTTGGTCCCAATTCGTGGATGGGGTGATGGGTGGATGAAGATTCGTGACATGGCGGGTTGTAGTATTGGCATTGGTTTCATCATAAGGATTCTTCGTGCTCCCTATGTTGACATTTGCTCGAGACGAAGTTGCCCCCAGTATGGTGATAATATTACTGATATGTTGAGATCCCTTGATTGTTGAATAACCAAGGCCTTGACGCTTAGGATTTCCAAAAATTTGCACTGGTTCTAGGATACCCTGTTCATGTAGGCCTAATCCTCTGCCTTGATAATTCATCTGTGAAACATTTTATTTGCAATAGGATATGATTTACCTTGGAAACAAGTTGTTGCTCCTTCTCTGCTCTGTGGCGGATCTTCAAAAGTGTCAGCTTCTTTATTGATGAGATAGCTTGCTCTAAGAAAGGTGAGTGATCCAACTTTATAAGTGATAGGATCCTCCACATGTGGGATAAATTCCTGATTGATCTCTTTGGCTTGATCTTGTAGTGCTTCTTCCAGAGGTATTGATGATTCACTGTCATTGTAAAAGTCTTCCTCATGATTTATTCTTGATATGCTTTCACATGATTTTTCTGATTCACAACTTTTGTAGAAACCTTCTTCATGACCCATTTCTGATATGTCTTTGCATTTGTCTACATCTTGATCATGTGTACAAATGTTAAGAGTAGGAGACTCTTGTTCGTTGGTAATGATTTGAAGAGTATGAGACTCTTGTTTTTGAAGATCATCCACGTGTCCATCCAAAGAAAGCATCTCATGGGTAGATGGAAGAGTATGTGCTATGCGGATATGGTCATCATTTGCAACATCTTGTATAGATAAAAGAGTGCCCATTAGATCATTGTAGTATCTCGGAGATACAAATTCTTGATTTTGACTAATTCTGGAATTGCTTTCGCCATGCTTTTGATCAAGTTCTTGACATGGGTCAATTTCAAAGGATGGATTGTCTACAAGGGGTTCTTGGACATCGTCATTGGGAAGTGGCTCAATATTCTCTTGAGCTTTTAGTGGATTTGGATCAAATGTTGAGCTAGGGATTCCTTCAATATTTGTAACCATGAGGTCAAAGGATGTCAATATGTCTTGGGAAGGAACATTGCTAGACCTTGATGGAAGATTTTGATCATGCTTTGGAATACGTTCTTGAGATATGTCCTCTAACTCACAAGGTGATGTAGAGACATTTTTGATATGATCATTGGTCGATAGATCGTAGATTATGTCAATGGGATCAAATAATTGTAACACATCTTGAAATAGATCACTAAAAAGTGGCTCTTGATGAACGACGATTTGATCAATGGATGGGGTAG
Source organism: Sequoiadendron giganteum (assembly GCA_007115665.2). Taxonomy (NCBI): domain Eukaryota; kingdom Viridiplantae; phylum Streptophyta; class Pinopsida; order Cupressales; family Cupressaceae; genus Sequoiadendron; species Sequoiadendron giganteum. The sequence continues at coordinate 29,860 of VCHN02000596.1, forward strand.
ACATATCTTCAATGTACTCATTGATGTATTGATCATTGAATGAGATGCGAACATCTTCAATGTGTTCATTGATGGATAGATCTTGATCATTGTTTTCAACAATTGCGGTGGGAATCTGTTGCAAGCTTTGTTGAGTGGGTAAGGCATGCGTTTGCTGCTGAGCCAACAACGCTTGTTGTTGGTCATGTTGTTTTTGTGCCAACAAAGCTTTTTGTTGGGCTCTTTGTTGTGCTACTTCTTCTTGGATTGATTGCAATAGTGCGTAGAATTCTGCTTGCGCTTGCGCTTGTTGGGCTACTTGAGCCGCTTGTGCTTGCTGAGCAACTAGCTGTGTAGCTTGTTGGGCTTGGAGTGCCTTTTTGCGGGAAGCTTCTTGAGCGGCTTGCAATATGATGGAGAATGAATTGGTCGTGTTGTATTTTGGCGGTGGTGGCGGTGGTGGTGGAATGGGAATGGTGTTGATTGTTGGGGTTGCTTGGATGGTTTCCATCTGTTTTTGCGATATCGATGGAAAAATGGAATGATTTGGTATGATATTTTGATTTGGCATGATGGATTGAAATTGAACATTGTTGTGGTCTAGAATCACATTTCCTTGATTTAGGTAAAATTGATTTTGCATGGTGTTACCTTGACTTGAATCAACATATGGAGTTGCCAATATATTGTTAGGATTTTGAACAACATTAGGGGGATTTGCAAACATGTCGACCCCAAAGTTTACCAAGTGTGGATTTGAAATGGTCATGTTTGGTAAAGTTGCACTTGGTATGTATGGATTTTGTGGGATAATGTTGTTTGGAGAACTCATGCATTGAGCATTTGGTTGATAGATTTGCAGATTTGGACTTGGATTTAAATCTATCATTGGGAAAGGTGTTCCAAACTTTGGATCGGGCATACTCACATTCGTTGTACCATTGATGTTTGTATGAGATAATGCTCCCATGTATGCATTGTACAAGCTTTGAAAATCAAATGGTATTGCAAGGCTTGGATAGTTTGGTTGAATCGAATTGCTCATGATGGATGGATCAAATTTATATTCCATGTCCTTCTTGTGTTGAGATCGAGTTTGAACCATAAAATGAAGATCAATTTTCAAGAATGTAAGAGATGAACCTCTAATCCTTTAGATTGGTCTAAACCTTAGGTTCAAAGAAGCAAAGAACTAGGATAATTGAAGGATCAAAGTGATGATGAGGATGAGATAATGAAAGATGAGCGATATGGATGAATGGAACTCTTAAAGAAACTTTGAAGGAAATGCTAAACTTTTAGGACTTTGATTGATCATGATTGGATTGATAGCTTGACTAGATGTGTTAAGTCAAACAAGAGTGATGAATGTAATTGTAAAACTCTTGGAAGTTGTGTTATCCAAGAGCGAACTCCTACAAGATGATAGTTTGACTAAGTGCATCAAGTCAAACGTGATGATGATTTGATAATTTGGCTAGTTGTGTTAAGCCAAACAAGATGAACTCGTAAACCCTAGGAAGTTGTATTATCCAAGAGAGAACTCGTGTATAGGATGATGGTTTGACTATCTGTGTTAAGTCAAACAAAGTGATTTGATTTCGCCTAGAAGTTTAGCATAACAAATGACAAAGATTCCAAGAGCTATTGGTGAGATGGAAATTTGACTGATTTTGATGGTTGAAAGATGGATGAAAGTGATTAAATTTGATCCTAGACTTGACCTAGATGATACTTTTGCTTACAAGACCTCGGTGTTGAAGAACACGCTATATTTCCTATGAGAGGAAAGTAAATCTTTCAGACAATTCAGGATCTCAAGACGCTTCTCACTAGCTTTCACACTAAGCTTTTTGAACTTCGGTTTTGGGATTTTGATCATGTTAGAAAACACATGTGTAATCCAATTTGTCTTTTATCTTGTCTTAGTGAATCCCTTTTTACCAAAATCACTTGCTTGATTATGTTTTCAAACTGAATGTCTAATGTCCTACTTTCTTCTTCATCCCACAAGGTCCATTATGTGGAAATCAAGGAAATTAGGGCAAAAGTCTCCTATGTTTTATCCTTAGTGAAAACAAATGATGGTAGAATTTGCACACTTAGAAACCTCTAGGAATGTGATCCCTAGGGAAAGCAAGAGTTGGCAAGTTCGTCAAAGGATATTTGTTTCTTCCAAGGTGTTTGAAATTTGAGGCTCTTATGAATGTTCGTTTTTCAATGTTTTGAATCCAAGCAAAGTGTTTTTTGATTCCAAGCACTTTTTACAACCCTAGGATGATGAGACAATACCTTGTTGGGTTCCCACTTGGATAAATCCAGCTGCGCATATCTTGTGCGAATGGCTAAATGCTTGACCACACTGGCTCCCCTCCACGGCACTCACTTATTCGGGTCAGCCAAGCATTAGTACCCATGAATCTCCGATGGCATACTTTCCATTTCCACAACAAGACCGCATGTTATGTGGGGCGGCTTCAGAGGACATGACCTCTTGCACCAACAAGATAGATAAGGTTTTGGCCAATTTCTAAACAAGGGTTCTAATTCGGGCATTCCGTTCGTGGGGGATTATCCAACGTCGGTGAGAGTCCATTGTTGTCCATCTCGTCGGAATAATCCTCGTGATATTGGCCTTTGTTCCAATATCCACACTTATATCCGGGTGGAAGTCGCTTGGCTTTAGCGTGTTCCCGGTTGGGTCATTCCCTTGGGTGATTACTTTTTCCCACAAGGCAGACCCTCTAAGTTAAACAAAAGCGAGCTAACATATTCCATCATTCACACAACCTTCGTTGAAAAACAAAGGGGAGAACCTCCGCAATATATCGTGCTCACACTCGCATGATTTGTTCAATTTTTAGATCCCAAATTGAAGTGTGGAGGCAATCTTTTATGCAACTTAGGGTCATCAAAAAGACTTTTGATTCTCAAGATCGCCGTGAAGTGCAAGAGAAGTGCATACGCCCTTTTAAATGACACTACTTTGCAAAAAAGTTTACAAAACACAAAGTACACATGTTCAATTTTAAATTCCTCAAAGCAATTATGAGTTTGTTTTAAAAGCACCAATTGAAATGTGAAGTTGCCTTGTTCAATTTTAATCCCAAATTGAAATCTAGTAAGTGTCTAAGGTTCAATTTTAACCAACTTTGAAAAGATCAAGCCATTGATTGATTTTAAGCCCAAATTGAAAAGTGAGTTAGCTAAAAACAGAAAAAAAGGGTAGTAAATGGAAGCTCCAAGATTGTTTAAACAAGCATTAAAAAATGCTTTTCTCCAAATCTTGAAAAAAATCTGCAACTACACTTTGTTCGCCTTTGTTTTGTGTTTGATCACAATGTCAACACGTCCAATGTCAACCTATAAACATCACAAAGTAAAATTCTTAGAGATGAGATTTATGATAGTTTTTAGCATAATGTAGACAAAGCGAGTGCATTCAAAGATAATTTTTAAAGAAAAAATACCTCTTCCTTTAAAATTTCTTAAACAACAATACACAACAAAACTTTGTTGATGACACCATGTTAGAATAAAATAAAATACTCTATTTGGACTCTAATCATCATACTCTCCGAGCATCTTTACTTGTCATTATTTGATCTCGTTAAAAATTCATTTTATTTTCCACTTTTGATTAAATCCCATAAAAAAACATAGTCATCATTTTAGATTTCAAATCACTTAGTAACACCCTCCTAAAAGGACTTTGAACAAAAAGACTTTGATTTTCTAAATAAAGAAAAGAGCTTAGAACCAAACCAAATGATCACCTATCCATTTCAAACTTAAAACCATTATTTCCAAAATAGTGAAGCATAGATGATGAGTTAAATAAGTGTTTATCAATATATATTGATGGCTATTTGGACTGTATTTATTGTCTATTGACCAGGAGGTATAGTGGTTATGTCAACTTGAGTTCTTTCTTTTTTTAAATCACTTGGGCGCCGCTTTATTTCACCTGTCCTCCCTACAAACACCAAAGAAATACATTGTGACACGTTATCATATTTTCAATCGCAAAATTCTAACCAAAATACTGAAATCTCCTCTGACAGAAGTTCATAAATAGACTTGACAGCATTACACTTCCTCAAAGACTTTTTGCAAATGACAAAAAATCTGCAGAGATCACGAAATAGTTAGAAATAGCAGCTCAAGATTTATTATTTGGACGCCAATACCTAGATCACTGGAACCTGCGTAGCTTTTGGTCATTTCAAAATTAATGAAATCCTGCGCAACTC
>VCHN02002230.1:0-18050 GCA_007115665.2 Sequoiadendron giganteum
AAATAGTTTGCATAAATCAAACCCACATATAATATGCCCAAAAAATTATTTAAAAAAATATATATATATATTTGCAAATAGAAAAATATTTAATAAAAAATTCAGATAGAAATATATGCAGAACATAAAAAATTCAATAATTTTTTATTCTGCAAAATCGTACCCAGCCTTGAGTGGGCCGTATGACCGCCTAGGTAAAAAAATTTTGCCTCAAATTTTGACTTTGTCCAAAATGAACAAATGAATAGTCGATTTAGAGGTTTTGGACCGTTGTGGATGCAATGGCGAAGTTCGTTTGAGCTGAAAATGCTTCAAAATTGCAAGTATTCCTTGGATCAAGAAAACAAGCCCCAAACCCTTGAAGCTCCAAAAATCTTCAAAAACAAGAACAGGCAGTAGCAGGTGTGGAGCTCTGATACCATGTAGGAGCTAAGAAAATACAACTTCATAAACCCCAAAGATCACCTGCATGCAAATAACCTGTCACAAAAGAAGAGATGGAGACAAACAAGCAAGGGTTCTTTGTAACCTGAAAAATGTATATATCAAAGAGAATGAGAGAATGAATTGATATGAAATACAAAGGGATCAATCCTTATAAAAAGGAGATCATGCAAACCCTAATAAAACCCTAATAGGAAAAACCCTAATAGAAGCCCTAATAGGATAACATTTAATAATTAATATAATTATTAAATGTCACTTTATGCAAACTAACGTGAAATCTAAAGAAGGGGAATAAAGGTAACTTAATCAACATAATTAAGTTAAGACCCTACTCTAACATCATACTCAAGCCATTTTAAGAGTGGCAACCCAATCAAGTGAATCCAAACTAAAGAGAAATTTTAATTTATGTAATGTTCACCCTTCAATTTTCTCCTTGTTTTGAATTGCATATGAACTACTATGACAATACATGTCAAAGTACAAAAAATATTTAGGATATAGGAAGCGTATGAGCTAAAGAGGATGATGTCACAGGTAAGGGAAGAGATTTTGTTGGCTAGGGCTCAACAACCCTAGGTGTGTGTTACGCCCTTAATATTGGTGTACATCGGGTTATGAATAATTGGCTTGTGGCTATCTTAACTCCTAATTAAGTCATATTATTATTATTATATTGTTATTTAGTTGTTTAGGTTGGCCTTAGACTTATATAGGGTTATCTAAGTTGGCCTAGGTGATATCCTAGATATTTGATCATCATGTTGAGTATAGTGTTCTTATTGAAGACTATTGGAGGTATCCCCCTCAAAGTTGATTAGGAGTTGCCCCCTCAAAGTGGCATATCATTATCAAGTATTTTCAGCATATTTCATATCATATTATTCTTGTGCAAGTCATTTCATTATATTGTGAGCTATATTTTTTCTTCACATGCTCTTTATTATAGGTCGTAATGACATTGGTGGGTGTTATGAAGTACTTGTGGGGTGCTTGGGTGGTGCGCTTGGGACGTGCCATCCTACTAGGGTTTTCTTTGTCCTGTATAGTTTGTGGGGGAATTTTGTTTGTTGCAGGTGTTAGTGCAAGTGGTGTTTGGGGTATGGATTCAAGTGAGATTCTAGGAAATAAGAAAATTTTCCTTTTAGTAAAGCTTTAGCGGGTTTGATCCCCCCTCATCCATCCATGCAAAGGTGGTCAATTTTTTAAACAACTTTGTAAATGGTGATGGATCATCTCAGTTGGAGAGAACAAAATATTGAAAGTAAATGGGTGCCTTGGAAGGAGTGATTCTTGGTTGGTTTTAGCGATTCAACAGAACTCGATAGCGAAGGATGTAAGCTATTTATGCAAACATGCTCCTCTGTAAGTTTATGGGGACTCAAGTCGTGCTTCCATTCTTGGGCTCATTGACATGCTGAACGTGGAACCCATAAAGTGATATGGAGGTGATGTTGATTGTGAACAATTAATTCATTGTCGAGTTTTCTTGCCTAGAAGACCACAACAAGGCCTATAAGGGTGGGCCTATTTTTACAACCAAGTGGTCCTAATTATTAAACCCTAGCATATTAAATTTAATCCTACTAAGGAGCTTCCATTTAGGGTTCCTGTGTGGGATTGACTATTGTGCCTTTTGCTAGAGATTTGGAGAAATGATATCTGACACATGATTTATCTACTTCTAGGAAAGTCAGTTGGTTCATCGTAGCAGACTTTGGATAAGAAGGTAATTTCCTATTCTCATATTTGTATTGAGATTGATTTGGGTTTTCCATCAATTTGAGGATCTGCAAAAGAAATCTCCTAAGATTAGCCTTTTGAGTAGGCCAAACAATAATCCTACATCCAAAGATCTTGTTGCATTGAGAAAAGGAAGGATAAAGGGAAATTAATGGTGTCAGAAGGTGAAACAGATAAAGAGGGATTTATTCTTGTAAAGTCCCACCACAAAGGATGGGGACTAAAGCATTCTCTCAAGGACAAATAGGGAGATGAGATCTATAACCACTTCGAGGCTTTGGAAGATTTATATTTTTTTGAGGAGAACCTAGAAAGTAGAATCTTGGGGGTATCTTTTGTAGGAGAAAGTAGGTGCTTACAAAGGAAGATGTCAACCTAAAATGTCAAGTGCCTAAGTTTTTTGAGTCTCAAATGGTTACATATAAATATTTGGATACCTCCAGTGAGCTAGAGACTATCGAGAGTCTATATTTAGTAGAGATTTTAGCATTGAATAATTTTTCTATGAGGCCAGAGGGGAAGGTTTAAGCCCTAGGGAAAGGTAGTAAAGTTATGCCTTCATTAGGATTGCAGCAAAAGAGCTTCAAAAAGGAGGTCTTAGAGAATCCTCCCAAAGTGGGGAGGAAGAAGGATCAAGAAAAATGAAGCTAATGGGTGAGAATTTGGTGGAGTTGGGCTTAGATGAGCCTATTGACTCTCATTTTTCTACCCCTCAAAAATAATAGTCCTTTCATAGAATGCAAGGGGTATGAGCAATATCCCTAGGCAAAAGTTTGTTTGAGAATTAATTAGTGTATTCTCCTAATATTTGTTAGAAATATGAAATAGATTGAATAACCTAAAGAGATTTTTAAGAGAAAATCTAATGAGGATGCCAACTTGAGTCACAAAAATCCACACACAAAACCAGAGAATATTATTATATTTAGAATAATGAAATTCTTACATGCAGAGGATCCCAAATCCTCGAGTTCTGCAATACATGCAAATTACAAAAGCTACGAAAATTCCCCCTTTTCACAATATGTGATCTTCTTTCCCCAAAAACTACTCAAACAAATCAGAAACTAGCCCATAAATAGCCCCTTTCTCCGTTTGGAGCCAAAAACAACATTCTAATTATGCACCAACTTCTGGAAGCCCTACCTTAAGATCTGACCATCGGATCTTCAATCATAATACCTTTTCAGAAAGCTCTTGAAAAAATTAAGTGTCAAAAAGTGGGGCCTAGAGGCTAACCACTTTCGTTTTCCACTAATTTTTGGGCCCATCCAGAGCCTCTAAGTACCTCAAAACTGGCTTCGAAGATTTTATAAGGCAAAAAGCATAAACTTAAACTTGAATAACTTTTGAACCAAGAATGAACTTGACTTGATTCTTTCGCCAAAGTGTTTATTTTTCTGTCCCAAAGCTTCCCGTAATTTTTTTGCCTCCTCACGCCTTCAAATTCGCACCTGCTAAAAATAGCAATTGAGCAGAAAAAGCAAAAAAGCAGTTCTTAAAGTTGGGAATTCTTCTTCGACAAAAAGGGTATCCAGAAATGCAGCAACATCTACAAAAAACAAAATGAAAGTAAAGATATTTTAGGGTGATGAAAGATTTCCCTTACACCACTGGATGCTCCTACATAAAAATAAAAGTTACATAAACTAGAAAAACACAAGAATGCACACTAGAACTTTGAGAGATCATGCAATGTCGATAGGACAATATTGTATTAAGATCTTCCAAGTTGAAAAGAAGACGAATGAATGCATGAAAAAGATGCAAATACAAAATAGGTAGTGAGTTTATATAGAACTAAGGAGAGGATGTAGGTGGAAAATCCAACCCATAGGAATCAACCACAAAAAGTGGAGATGGACCACCAAAAGTGGAGAATGCCACCAAAAATAGAAAGTGTCATCCTTTAAGCAAGGGGACACCACAAACCTATCTCCTAGTAATAAACTCACTTTATTATCTTGAGAAAGCTTAATAAAAGTGTAGGAAAAACCAAGGACTAAGGGAAAATAAATTAACCTGCTAGGAAAATTAAAACCTACACCAACACCCCCCCTTAAGCACAACTTAGAGGATGTAAAATATTATGGGTCCTAGAAAATCAAGCCATGTTAGGTACCCATGTACATATTAAATTCCCCCCAAAGAAGAGGAATCCCCCACAAGTAGAGAGAGAACATCCCCTATAATAAAGAGAGACGAAGATGAGGACTAAGTAGCTCCCCAAAGAGGACACCAATCGCACCCCAAGAAAAGATCACAAATGAAGGAACTTTCTCTCAGTGAAGGGTTTGGTGAAGATGTTTGTAGTCTAATATTCTCTCAAACAGTACTTGAGATTAATGATCTTTGAATGAATCAACTCTCAAATGTAGTGCATGTGGATCTCAATGTGCTCGGTTTGTTGATGATGGACTGGATTGCAAGAGATCTGAATCACACTCTAGTTGTCACAATAGATGATAGTGGGCATTTGGAAGGGGATACCAAAATCAATGATAATGTTCTAAAGCCAGATGGATTTTTATTAGTAGCATTAACCACTCCTTGATACTTAACCTCTATAGATGAATGAGCAATAGCAGGTCGCTTCTTGCTTGACCAAAAAACTAGGCCAAAACCAAGAGAGAATTAATACCCTTAAGTAGAATTGCGATCCTAAGAATCACTTGGCCAATTTGAATATGTGTCCCACCAATTCAAAATCCACACTTGTTGCATAATGAATCCCATAGTTGTGAGTACCCTTTATGTAGTGAATAATATGCTTCTAGCTACTTTCTAGTGTAGCTCATGTGGCTCCTGCATGAATCGAGAGACCATGCCTACTAAATATGAAAGGTTGGACCTCATATGAGTTAAATAGATGAGATTATCAACAAGCTTTTGAGATAAAGTTTCATCAACCAAGGGTGAAGAACACTTAGTCTCAAGTTTGACCTCTGACAAGAATGGAGTTAATGTAAGCTTACAATCAACCATGTGAAGTCATTGGAGCATATCAAGTGTGTACTTATACTATGAAAAAGTGATACCTAAGGAAGACTAAGTGATTTCAATCCCCAATAAGTAATGCAACAAGCCCAATTCACACATCAAAACTTATCATGGAGGGTTGTTTTCACTACTCGAATGGTGGATGAGTGACTTCCTATAATCAACAAGTCAATTGCATAGAGAACCAAGAAGTTGTGAATATCATGGATTGTTGTAATATGTATACATTAGGATAAAAATGGCATCAATTGAACCCCAATTTCAGAAGGAAGGAGTTTATCTTGGCATACCAAGCTTGAGGGTCATGTTTGAGGCTATATAGAGAGACTACCAAAGATGACACACAAGTGAAGGATCTTGAACAAACTCATGTGTATGCTCCATAATCTCCTCGTAAAGATCATTATAAAGAAAATAAATCTTCACATCCATTTGATGAAGATCCCATCTATGTGCTACAATTAAAGCAAGAACAAGTCAGATGGAATTCATTTTGGCAACTGGAGCAAAAGTCTCAGAGTAGTCAATCCTACAACTTGGGAGAATCCTTTAGAAACCAAGCAAGCTTTATGCTTGGCAATTGAACCATTTGCTACATATTTTATTTGATAGACCCACTTGCATTGAACAATTTTTCTTCCCTTAAAAAATGGGACAAGATCCCTAGTGGGTTTCCTCTCCAAGGAATCGAAATCGTCTTGCATGGCTGCATCCCACTCAGGGACACCATAAGCTTCCCAAAAATTATGTGGAGCATCTTGAAACTATTAATTGAAGGATACCCTACCCAATCAGGTGTTGACTAAAATTTTTGATGAGCCCAAAGAAGCCCTATGGCTAGAGAAGGAGGAGAATCATCATCCTCTTAAGATGAACTATGTGCATCCTCATGACCACTATCATCATCTGAAGTGGAGGAAGAAGACTCCTCATCATGATCCAGAGGATTATGATCCTCTAGAGAACTATCATCATGATACAAGGACTCCAAACTGATGGTGGTAGGATAAGTATCGAGAGAAGGATTGGAAGAACTCTCCTCAAATTGAACACTCCTCTTAATGAAAAACTCATGTGTGGTAGGATGAAGAACCATGTAGCCTTTGACATCATCTAGGTAACCAAAAAGTATGCAAGGCTTGCTCTATGGATCTATAGCCTTATGTTTTTATGCTAGGATTTAGGCCCATGGACTAGATCCAAACACTTGAAAGTGCTTAACTGATGGTTTCCAACTGATCCACTGCTAGGATTTAGGCCCATGGACTAGATCCAAACACTTGAAAGTGCTTAACTGATGGTTTCCAACTGATCCAAACTTGAAAAGGAGTTACCCCCTTCACAACTTTATGAGGAACCTGATTTTGGATATAACACACATAGTTAATGGCTTCTACCAAAAAGGTGGTGCAAAATACTTGGAGTGAATCATATAATTAGCCATCTCTTTCAAGGACCGATCCTTTTATTCTACAACTCCATTCTATTGAGGACTGTATGCTCTAAATCAATACCCTCTGAAGCATAATATTGCACAAACTTATGGTTGAAATTTCCCCCCCATTATTTGTATGCAGAACTTTGATAGATTTTCCAATTTTTTTCTTTACAAAAGACTTATACTCCAAGAATCAATCAAAGACTTCAAAATTCTATTTGAGAAAGTACACAATAGTGTACCTACAAAAATTGTCAATGAAAGTCAAAACATATTAGGCTCTACTGAAAGATGGATGTGTAAATGGCCCTACCAAATCACTATGTGCCAGCTCCAAAAGATGTGAGGCTCTCCAATATTTTCCTTTTTCAAACCTCTCTTATGGATGCTTTCCAAGAATGCAACCATGACAAACACCTTTAGAAAAGTGAACTATATGCAATCCTATAACCATATCCTATTTTCTAAGCTATTTCAAGTAGTGGTAGTTTAAGTAGCCAAACTATTGATACAAAAAATTACTCGCATTGTTTGAATGAGTCAGTAGAACAGTTGAAGGAGGATTAGGAACAAAGTGAGAAAAAAAAATTGATATTGACGATCTACTATCCCAACTACAACTGTAGAATCATTGTGTATCTCACGAATTACCACTGAATCAGGAGTAAAATCAACTCTATTTCATGTTCCTATGTGAGTGATGTGATAGATTGATAGGATATTAAAGTTACTAATGAGAGAACAAAAACAACATCCTAGAATAAGTCATTCCTAGGTGATCCCACAATAGTGGTTTACAATTTTTGGGCCAAACTAGACACTGAAATAATTTTTTTTAACTAAATCTTCACATTCGGGCACATATAGCGGCTAAACCATGAGGAATTTGAAGATGATGAAAACTAGAGTCTCATCTCATTTTGTCTGTAGATTCTAAAAATATTTTTTTCAAAATTTTTGGAATCAAATTGCACTTCTTTTTCCATCTCCCACGAAAACTGGTTTTTTTAGAAAACAACATTATAAAAAAGTGATGCACACCGTATAACGCATAAATTTTTTTCCATGAAGGATAAAATTCTAATTCTTTCAAATTTATATTTTTAACTCTGGTATCTAGTGCTTCCACTTGGTTAGATAGTTTTTTATTGAATTTTTTTTCTTTAATCAAGTTTTGAAGTCCAACCAATTAAAATTCAGACATAGCGCGATCGTATAACGCGTAATGTTTTTTGTATATATCAAAATTCAATTTAATTTTTTTGTTGGATCAAGGACTTCAATATCTCGTGCACTCATATTTTTCAAATTTTTTTTTTGATAATCTGTTATTTTTCCACATGTGCAGATCAAAGACATTCATTTTCGATGAAAAACCTATGTTTAATAAAACTAAAAAAACAAATACATAATAAAATAAAAACATATTAAAATTATATTTGTTGGATAGCTTGTTCTAAGGAATACTTGATTCCAGTTGGGTTCGTGAATTCTCCTCCATTTTCATCTTCAACCCAAGCTTGGAAGGGCAAAACTTCTTGTTTTTTTTTGTGCTAGAGAGCAGGGAGGTGGGAAAAGGAGGGTTTGCTAGAACCAGGGGGTTTCTAGCGTACCCCCTTCAATATGAATTTTTATTTTGTTTTTTGGGCGGGAAGTGTGGGCCTAGTAATTAATGGGTTCACTCGAACCTTAGTTCGGTCAAACCCCTTTTTGGTTCAGTCGAACTTGTAGGTTCATTCGAACCCCTAAAACCAATTCTTTTTCCATGGGGTCATTGTTTCTCAGTTTTCCTTCCTCCATAAAATTATAAACCACTATTGTGGCTTCATCCTCCCCATATCAACAAACCTCTCCAACACACCTCTACTGGAGTTTCATGACCCATCAAAATGGAAGGCATAGAACATGGCTCCATAGATTCAAGTTTATCCTCAATTGAAGCCATGTGGTGTGAAGCACCTGAATCAAGAACCCATGTGAATGGTGGAGAATAAAATACTACAAAGGGCCTTTCCCTTTCCTTTCCCCTTGTTGTTTTCTTTGGCCTTGTGAGAACCCCTCTTTTGAACTCTATTTGATGGAATCAAGAACACTGAGATCATTATTCTTCTAAAAAATGTGTGGCAAGTGTTCAACTTGTTTCTTCAAAAATTTGTGCTCATCATGATCGGGTTTCTTACAATAGCCAAATTTGACCCTCTCTTTCTTAGTATTTTCACCTTTTGAAGATGAGGTCTCATTACTTGATTTTGGAGTATCTGATTTCTAATTCTACTTCTCTTTGTAATTTTTTTATTTCTTATCATTATTACTACTTTTTCCTCTTTGTTCATTTGTGCCAAGGTTAAAAGCCAAGCCACGTGATTTAGAAGACTTAAGAGTGACCATCTAAATTAGCTTATCTTGCTCCTGTGTGAGAGAAGTAGAAAAATAACCTAAAGATGGCATCTTGAATTGAGACCCAAGTACATCCTTAGTAGCATAGAAGGTAGAAACAAATACTAAATATTTAGAAATTAGCTTTGAGAGAATACTTAGAATCAATTGTTCATCTTTCTTATCAATTTCACATTGTTGTAGTTGTAGTCTTAGTGATTTTAATTTGGTGAATAAATCTTGAATTGTGTTTAAGTTTCCTAGATTTAAACTGATTAGTTCATTCTCCAACATATGACCTCTCATAGAATCTTGAGTGTCGAAAAGATATTCTAGATTTTTCCATATTTAATTTGGAGTGTTCAAAGATTCAATATGAAAGATAAAATCAAGAGATACAGAAAAACACAATGCTCCATATGCTCTATCACATTTGTTAGACCACTCAGGCTTATCTTCCTCTTTAGTTGGTTTAGTTTCTAGTCCCATTTTTATTCAATGCAAACCAACACTTCTTAAGTGAACATTCATTTGTTATTTCCACTCAAAATAGTTGTATGTAGTTAGAGTAGAAACTGTTGTTGATATCATGATGAATAAAATACAAAAAAAAATATAGAAAGAAAGTAAACACAAGAATTCCAAGAACACCCCCACCCTTTTCACTAGTATCAAAGATCATCCCCCCAAATATTATAATTTTGGTACTTTATAATTCAATGTGTTTACAAGGCCTTTTCCAAGATACAATGCTCAATAAGCTCAAAATAGCCAAAATTAAAAATTATAATACAAAATGAATCTAAGCCAAATATTGAAAAAATAGATTTATATCTATTTAACTCTCTCCAATGCCTATTTGTTTCCAAAATTTGGAGCATCGGGGTGAAGGTTATGGTTTGTTGAAGAAATTGGCACAAAATAGCTTCAACCTAAAATATTTGGTATAAAATGGCAAAAAATATTTTCAATGCATTCATGGATGGAAATTTCTCATCTTCCTCTTTCCAACCATATCTTGTTAAATTCTAAAATTTGACACTCGAAGCAAAAGATATGATTTAAAAAGAAAAAAAGTTGTCTTGTAGGAAATGGTTTTTTCTAGCAAAAAAAAATGTTACCTTCTCATTTGATTTCTATAAAATCTACTCATTGTGTGTAGACAATAATAGAAACACAAAAGTATTTTGATGCTAAGAACAGAACCCATAAATGTTTTCTTGCTCCAACAAGCAGAAGATTAAAAAATGAAGTTTATTTAACCTTCAGCTTGTAGAAAAATGGACGCGTGACACTTTTTGGACATAAATTTTTCCTAGATATGATCAATATATGTGAAATCTGATAGATACCCACATGATTTTTTGACCTTGGAAACAAAACCGAGAAGTCATTTTTCTTACCAATGAGTGGAAGATAGATTTATGAAGCAAAAGTTAAAATGGCTCCAATAAAAAATTGTTCATCAGATCTGAGCTTCAAATCTGACTTTATCAACGCTTTTGGATGTGTTGGACTAGTTAAAAATGCTGCCAGTATAACAAAAAATATTGCAATCACCTAGAAAATCTAACATGTGAGATCTCTAGCCCCTTTATTCCCATGGATTATAGTGAGGGATTTTAATTCTATTATCAATCTAAAGGAAAAGAAGGGAGGAGTGGCCAGGTTGGAGACCTCTTCTGTGTTTTTTAAGAATTTCATCCAATGTATGGATTTGGTTGATACCAATCCAAGGAATGGTATGTACACTCGGAGCAACAAGAGATGTAGGGTGGATTTTATCTTGGAAGGACTAGACAGGCTCTTGCTATCTAATTTTTGGGTTGGGAGTAGATGATTGAGTAGCTCAAATATATTATGTTGGAGGGGCTCTAATCACTAGCATATCAAATTCTTAGAATTTGTGTTGGGGTTAATAAGAATAAGTATTTCAAGTTTCAAATAATGTTACTATGAGAGTTATCATTGCTAGATTTGGTGAGATATTGGTGGTGGAAATGTATGCCTACTCATGGGATGGGTGTGTATTCCTTTGTTAAAAGACTTCAATTTGTGAGGCTCCAGCTTAAGAAGTGGAATAGGCAATGCTTTGGGAATATTTTCCAAGCTAATTCAACAGCTTGGAACTACCTAGATGTAATCACTAGATAGATTTGGGATCGTGGTCTTACTGTAGTGTCAAAAAATGTCATTTGTGAAATTTTCACACTTTTTTGGGTCCTCATTAAATTGAGCTTAAATTTGCCTTGATCTAGTGTTGTAATATGTTTAACACATTCACATTAGGTCTTGTGCACTTGTGAACTAAAAAGACCTAATGGTATCTTATTTAAGGTGTTGTAAAGTGTTATACCACACTCTCACACTTTTCTAGGGTTTTCATTATTAATGAGGCTTCTTGATGCTTTAATTGGCCTTACTTTGCATCCACAAGCCTTAATTAATGAATCTTTCTGAGGATAATCCTGACATAAATCAACATTCAATCATTATTCATGTATTTTTAGGTTGTTTGGCCTAGATTTAGTGGTTTGGGACTCATACACCACCTTGGGTATATGGGTCCCACGTAGGTTTTAGGGCCCCAGTCTGGATTTTGCATCATTCTAAGCATTTTTAAAAATTGTCCCATAGTTAGGCCTAATGGGACTCATATGCCACTTTTAGCATATGAGTCTCGTGTGGCCCAAAATTAAGTTTAATTCAAATTCTTGGTGGGATTTTATCCTCCTAGATCTGTTATCAGCTTGTAGTGTTGTAATTTCAAGAAATTTGGCATAAACAAGTATAAATACAATGTTATTTCACTCATTTTACACCTAGCAACTTGAGTATTCATGCATTATAGAAAATTTGAGCATTCAAGAGTTCAAAAGAGCATTCAAGAGTCTTCAAGAGCTGATTATCAAGTGTTTTGGAGCTTTATTTAAGTATCAAGAATCATGTCAAAGTCATCATGCATCATGTTTGTTTTTGAGCTAATAATTGTGATGTAGGGTTTTATGATTCAAGCTAGCATTCAATTCAAGATCTATCACATTCAAGCAAGAGTCAAGATCTACATCCATTGGAGCCACTTCATACATGTTTGCATCCTTTGATTTTTATGGTTTGGTGAGTTGTAACATTTCATTTTGTTCATTCATCATTCCTTCATTTCATTATAAGGTTTGATTACCAAAATGGGGTTTGACCAAGGAAAACCCATTTCCACTACCAAAATAGCATTTTTTACCTCTCTTTAGTGTATGATTTACAAATATAGGTTGAAGACATATTCAAGAGAAAGTTTGGAGAAAGTTGTAAAAGTTTTCAAAGCTGTTAAAGTTATCACCTTGCATTGGAGATCATTAAAAGACATCTATATGTTGTAAATCAGAGATTCAGACTCGAAAATCAAGTTGAAAGGATAAAGAAAACATTGAAGATCATAATCATACTTTGAATCTCCAGAAAATCCTAACTAGACTAATACACCACTTCTGGAATATGAGTCCCAGTATAGTGATTTTTCTATATTGTAGGAGTTCCAAACATATCTCTGATAGATTTTATTCCTGCCCAAAAACCCTAATTTGGGACTAAATCTCCCAGATTGGCGTATGATTCCTAGAATGCATTAATTTAAATTTTTTCATCAATTTAGGACTTCATCTAGGCCTCTATATATTTCTAGGTACATACCTCTAATCTCCCATCTTTCTATTCTGATTTACATGCATTTTTAGGTCATTTAGTGAAGCTTTGCATTGCACTAGGTTTAAACATTATTTTTCATTTCATAAGTCTTTCTAAGCCTTAGCTTGGTGGTGAACCCTCTTTTAGTCATTAATATAGACCCTAGGATATCCCCTTAGCAGATCTCTTTCCCCTACTTCACTCCTGGATTGCGATTTGTAGGGCATCCTTAAATTAAAAGTGAAGAAGATTGTTGTTTTATGTCCTAAACCATAAGCAATGACAATTTTCTACCTTTCATTTTGGTGAACCTACATTTATAACATCTTGATTCTTATTTTGAGTACATGATCATCCTAGATGTAGTTTGCATTAACATTGCATTAGGGTTTGCACTAGTTAATTGGCATTCTAGGGTTTCTAAACCTTGCATTAGTGAAAGTGCATATAAGTTGCATTTTTGTATCTTGCATCATTGAAAATCATTTGAAATCTACATTTTCATTTAATTTAGAAATCATTCAAATCAAAAATCATGAAATTCACTTAATTTTTTCTAAAATTTGTGAAAAAACCCTCACTATGACTCATATGCCCCTTTGGACGATTTAGTCCTAGTGCAAATTTTAAACTGCATTTTCCAGAATTCATAACTCTATTTTTGTGATCCTATTTGTTGTAGATAAATTTATATTTTACTTTACATAGTTTTTGTTTCATTGCATTTATCTTAATTTCATTTGAATTGCATTTGCATCCATCTTGCATTTCGTATCCCTTGCATGATCGTTTCTACTCGATGTCCTATTGCTAATACTATAGTGATATGAAGTTCTAGACTCATGTCATCCTATGATAGCACAATCATCTTGGATCTGGGTTGTCTAGCTCTTTCACTCCTAGTGTTAACATTAGTTCACTAGGTATAGACCAAATCCTTGACAACTCTTTGCCTTCAAGTAGTGTGACGCATGTTGAAATAATGATTGTTAGTGTTCTACAAGAAAACATAACCCAAATCCATGAATATTTAACAAACTTACAAAATCAGATAAGCATTGGTAACATTTCAACCACTACTATCCCTACCATAGATAATATTCATCGAATGCTTGAAATTGAAGATAGAGTTGACTTTGTGCGTAACATAGTTCTAATTTTTGGAAAACATCTCACCTCAACTACTAGTTGTCCTTTACCCTCAAACAATGTTACAAGCCAAGGAGGAATTCAAATTCCTCCTCCCACAACAATTTCCTCTATTCCTACCTATACCAATACTCAAGTTACAAAAATGATGCAACCTACTATTAATGTGATTCCTTCCCTGGGTATTTTCGCTAGCATCCCTATTACCTTTGTGGCATCATAATTCATATCTCCTACCACCTTACCTCCCATAAAAATTCCATTAACTTGTTCCTTAGACACATACACACCTCCACCTTATTCACCTCCATACCAACATGCAAATAATGATCCTCTCATAAATCAACTTTTTCAAACCATTTAAACCCTTCAACAACAAGTTTCTACCATAAACCAAAATCAAAATGGCCAGCCTACATATTATGTGAAAATTAATTCCTTTTTCTTGGAGATATTCAGAGCAATGATGCTACAAGGTATAGAGGTGCCTAGATTTGAGAAATGGGGAAAAGGAGATCCTTTTAACCATGTTTTCTCTTATAGTACCTTATGTAGTGATTTTATTCTTGAGGATAAGCTCTAGGCTAATATTTTCCCTAGATTCTTGAAGGATACCTCCTTAGAATAGTTTTCTTCATTACCGAACAATTCAATTCATTCACTCAAGGAACTTTCAGAAGCCTTTATAAACCATTTTCAAGTGCATATGACTCCTAAGATGACCCTAGTCGATTTGATGAGATGTAAGTAAAAGGATGACAAAAATATTACCGAATTTATTTCACACTACCAATCGGTTTACTCTCAAATCAATGTAAATATTCCTGACCCTTACTTTCAAAGAATTTTTATTGATAACTTGCAAACTAAGACACAAGATAAGCTTTCCATGATGAATTTCCACTCCTTCATGCACTTGTGTATCACCCTTCGTGATTATCAAAAATCAGTTAGTAGTCACAATGCAAAATCCACTCCAACCATCCTAAGAAGTCCAAAACAGAAAACCAAAACAATTACCAACCTTTTAGAAAACAAAATAAAGGTTTCCTTCAACTTCATCGCCCTTAGAAAACAGCCCAACATGTCAATACGCAAGTAGTTGTTATAAGGAAGATAACTCCTTTCGCATTTGGGGATCCGGCTAGACAATTCACTCCCTTACTCGATACCCTCCATAACACAATGTCACAACTTTTAGAATAGAATATGATTACCTTGCCTCCTGTTAAGACTCTTGATCCTAATAAAACTTTACCTCCAAAATTTAGATCAAATGCTTATTACCATTATCACTGACAAAATGGACATGATACAGAACATTGCAAGCATCTTAAAACATGTTGTGCAAGACCTCATTGATTTTAGTTGGTGGTGTTAATGATCAAGGAAATAATTTATTGCCCCTCCTAACCAAAACTTACAAATCTTTACCAACCCCATGCCTAAACATAATATTTCATTTGTCAAAGCTAGTGAAACTACAAAGACTGATGTGATGAATGTTGACATGGATGATGAGAACATGGACACAATTCAACAAAGTCCTATGGAAACTAATCAACAAGATTCTATAGAACAAAATCCTATCGATGGTTTGGTGGCATTGGTCGAAACTCAACATCATAAGGGCCAACCTAAAAATCTTCTTGAAATTGCTTTCGCATCCAAAGATATACTTAAACATGCACCCAATGGTCCTCTTTACACAGTTGTATGCATCTATTCTAAGCCCACTAATGGTATATTAATTGATCCCATCTATGGAGAGAATGTGATCATGGAAGAATTCTTAATTTTGCATGAGCTCTACCAAGAAACATATAATAAGCCAAAAGCATGGATAAAGACACATAACAGATTGTCTTGCCCTATGATGAGATCGATCACCTTACCTTTACAAATAGGACCTAAAAAAATTGATGTATCATTCTCCATCATCTCAATGTCGAACCAATTTTGTGTGAATATTGGTTACCCATGGTTATGCTCCATGGAAGTTGTCTCGTCGGTCGTGCATAAATGCTTAAAGTTTCCTGTTGACAATGGCATATTTACTATACATCATAGTGGCTTTAACCCTTTGTCTTCC
Organism: Sequoiadendron giganteum; assembly: GCA_007115665.2. Taxonomy (NCBI): domain Eukaryota; kingdom Viridiplantae; phylum Streptophyta; class Pinopsida; order Cupressales; family Cupressaceae; genus Sequoiadendron; species Sequoiadendron giganteum. The sequence goes on from VCHN02002230.1 coordinate 15,927, forward strand.
CATGGAAAATTTTCATTGGATTTCATTTGGCTTGAGCCTATGGAACCTATAAAACCTCAAGACTTCTTTTTCAAATCCTACCAAAAGTTTAAGAAAAAATGCATTGAAAAATTTTCCCTTTAAAACATGTTTGAACCTATGACCAAGCCTACCATCCTTGATGAAACCATTATTAAACCTAAATAAATTCTAAACAACCAAGACCAACCCAAGACTGATCCTTTTCCCATTTCCTATAAAAGGCCAAGAGATAATGTAAACAACCCCATCACACCTCCTAAAATAAAACAAGTTTACAAAATCTAAAGAGAAAGTGGTTGAGCAACCTTCCATGGTTCCTTCAGTTCATCCCCTTAGGGAAGAAAAGAAACCTATGGTTGATAAACCCACTCCTACACAAACACAACTTGATAACCATAATAAAAGAAACATACATATTAGAGAGTGTAGGTATAGACGTTGTGCTCTTTCTTGAAAGATTGATGAAGAAACAAATAAAGAAAATCCAAATCCAAACTTGATTGAAGCAATGCACGATGAGTGTCCCTCGCCGCAACAACAAGACACTTTACTACAAAAACACTTGAAACCTTCCTTATAAGTTATTATTTGACCTCCTATTGTGAATAACTTCGATGATGATGAGGAGATTACTAAAATTGATGAACAAGTGCATAATGAATTGACTACATTGTTTTCCTCCTCTATGAGCTTACATGATAATTATCCTAGGAAGAGTGTTGAGCTTGGAAATGACCCTAGTTCGACACTTGCTATTGTCCCTATGGATATTTTTCTGCCTTTTGTATATGATGAACACGGTTCGGATGCAAATGACCTACTAATAGGTTGACTTGAATGTGCCTTTCTAGCCTTTTTCATTGTTTCTTTTTCTTTTGTGTGATTGCATGTGTGTAATGTGATCCCTTGTGAAGTTCTTGTAGACATGGAAATGTACAAGTTCATTTTGGCACACCTGATCCCGATTATTAACAATGTTTCCTCTTAAACCACACTCTCAGCATTTCATCATAATTCTATCCCTTAATCTAATAAATCGCCATTTATCTGATTAAGTCTATCACCTCCTTTGATTAAATTAATCAATTTAATTTAATTAACCTTACATTTCTGTTTAATTAAATAAATCATTTTATTTGATTAAATTCTCTAAAGTCTTCTTATTAAATTAAATAAATTAAAACCTTATTTGATTTAATCTAACATGTTCCTTCTTGATTAAATAAATCAAATCATTTATCATTTCCTCTCAATTTTGGACTTAAATCAATTCATAAATCTAAGTCTAAATTGCCACATCACTTAATTCTTCATTAATTTAATCAAATCCATGATTAACTTAATCCCTCTCACTAAAATTCTCTAGAGAATGCAAGTTGCACAATAAATCAAATACTTTGATTTATTAATTCTTCTATTTTCCCTCACAAAGCATCAAAAGGGAATATTCCCTCATTTGAATTCAAAAAGGCCAAGTGGACTTGGTCCTTCCAACAAGGCATTCAATGCCTCTTACATGTCCTTGACCTTGAGCCAAGTGACATTAACTTCATTCCCTTTCCCTCTTCAACATGTCATTTCTCAAATTTGAAATGCCACCTAATTGCATTTATTGGCACATTAGCCAAAACTTGCACATTCCTCATCCAATCACATGTGGACAAGTGGCACAATACCATTGGGTTATCTTTTGTCCCACATTTCTTATTTCCATTATCTCTTCCAAGATTGGAATCTATAAATTGGAGACCTCTCCTCTCAATATTCATCCACAATTCACATGCAAAGTTACTCTCTTCAATTGAGAACTAATTTTTCTCATTTCATCCAATCATCCATCATTTTTCATAGATTATAACAAGACTATGCTCAAATCTCTTTGGAGATTTGACCATTGATTCAATCAACTCACATTGCAACATAGGAATTGGAAAAGGGCCAATTGCAACATATCATTGGCACCAATTCCCCCATAAGATCATCATTCTATTGGATAGATTAGGATTTATTTTCATGTTATTTAAGTTTGTTCTTCATTTCCTAATATTAGTTTAAATAGGTGGATTTCATGGGGAATCCTTCATATTTGCATGCATTTTGATC